>OMKZ01043334.1:0-11554 GCA_900302535.1 Neoniphon sammara
CGTCAGACAGTCACACTTTTGTTTGGACCCTGTACCTGCTGCGTGGCGCCCTCGCCTCCCCGCCTGTCGTCTCTCTCTCTCTCTCTCTCTCTCTCTCTCTCGCCCTCTCTTTCCCCCTGCGTAATGAAGCGATGGGCAGGCTGCCAGGGATCTCCCCTCATAACTCACTCTGCTTTTTTTTTTTCCTTGAATTCGACATTATTCCCCGTCGCCTGTTGATTTCAGCGGTGAGTCCGGCCGCTTGCTTTTCTGTCTCATAATTTCCTGCTCACGCTGCTTGATTTCTCTCTCTCTGACCTTGCCGCCTCGCCGTTCCTCTCGGTCTTATCTGCGCGGCGCCGGACGCCTGCTGATGTTTCGCTATGCCTCATCTCTTCATCGTTCAAATTGTTTGCACAGGACTTCACCTTTACACTTTAATTGTGCAGCTACAGTGCAGTCACACGGCTGCAGACGAGCAAGAGATAAAACAAGTTTACAACGCACGCACGGACAATACCCCGAGCTACATTTTTAGTGAGTGGTGGCACAAGGCGATGCCAGGAAATTGAAGCCTTTCCCTCCGCAGAGCTGCACCAGCAGGCCAACTGCTCTCTAAGCCAAAAGGAGCAAAAACGCACAATGCAGCGGCTAGAATAGGAAGTAAACTACCATCTTAAAAGCCTCGAGCAAACTGCAGGACGTGTTCTGTAAGTGCTGCTATGCTTGTCTCAGCAAATGTAAATTTAACTTTGCCAGCTCCAGAAAAAAAAAAAATGAAAAAAAATTGCTTATGAAGATACTCCAGTACACATTTCCTGCCACTCCCATTCAAAACACCATTTGAAAATTGAGGGATTATATTTTTGCATATATTAGCCGCATGAAAATCCCTCTTTGCTCACTAACAATGTTGCCAGTCTTTGAGATAAGGCCTTACTCGAAATATAACAGCTTTTTGAAAAGTATGTGTCACCCTGGGAATGGAGTTGGGGTCTCAAATGTCCGCACAGCTTTGCCTTCCCAAGCCACATAGAAACAAATATGCTATGGATTTAATGCAAATGGGACGGATTAGATGTCAAACGTGCCTCAGAGTGACAGACACTCCCCTTTGAAGTGTCAAATGTAAAGCCACTGACTTGAAAAACAGTGCTGGTGACGTGGTGCTTCACTATGATGGCTTACAATATATGGTTTCTAGGAAAAAACTATGCACCGATGCCCTCAGTGCTGCTGCTGGATGAAGAGAGAGCACAGATGAGCACATAACTGCAATCTCACAGTCTAAATGCGTCCGGTGCACAGGCTCACTGGGGGGCAAACAGACTGGGCCACCCAAAAAACAGATGCGGTCCTGTGCATCGGCTCACTACATGGAGAGCGTGGCAAGTACCAACACCGAACAACCTCCCTCGCTCTGAGCTAATGCATCCGCTCTGTGGTGTAATCTCAAAGATGCAAAAAGCCTGACAGCCATACACTGCAAACAGCCTGCAGGGTATCACATGCCAGCAGCCATCGAAAGCATCCAAGGACATGCAAATATATCACTGAGGGATAATTATGCATATGGCTGCCCCTTTAACCAATCTTTAAACACACTGTGCGGGCAAAGCCTGCCCAAAATGTGATGTCAGCATATGTTTTGCAAATGGAATCAGACAGCGAGGCCAAGTTTTCAGGCTGATTATCAAGGTCAATTTAAATGTGCAATAAAGTGGGCAGCACAACTGATTAGAAAGATTTGATCTGCTCCACTGATATGACTTTGAGGTATTTCGAAATGCAGCATCCCTTGAGCATAACACCTGGCTGCAGCTGTAGCACGTGCAAATCAACACGCCACATAAATCAATCAATACTGCAGCAAGATTTTGAGGTCTGAGATCCAAGTTGTAAATGCTTCTACCTCCGCTCTCCTTGATATGCCAGGCTTGGATCTCTCCGTGTGCCATTACTGCGTCAAGTAAGAACAGACAATTTCGGCATCCTCTTATAAATGCTTGATTGCTGGTCCTCAAGAGAAAATGGCGAGAATGTATCATTGTGCATAACAGGGAGAGAAAATTGGGTAATTGTGAAACAATAATATAAGGCAGTGGACTCATTATAGAGTCTAAGAATGGCAACTAAATATGATAACTGATGATTATGAAAGTGCTTTATTGCTTGTGAAATTCTCACATAATGTGCTATGCTAGTATTACTGCAGGGTACACAGACATACACACACACACACACACACACAGAAAAAGACAGAGAAAGGTGACAGAAAGACAGGGAGACAGAGAGAGAGAGCCGACCACATCGACAGACCGGAGAGACGGAGACCTGGAGCACTTCTCAAGACAAGCCTATGGCCCGTAACCACGGCAACGGGAGCAGACGGGCTGCCTCCACCCGCCGAGACAGCTCAAGTGTGTGTGTTTGCATGCCTGTATGTGTGTGTGTATATGCATCTGTGTGTGCGTGTACATGCTTGTGTGCCACCCCACTCCTTCTGCGGGCAAATGTCAGATCTATGAGTTTGTATTTATTCATGTGTGTGTGCTGAGGTATGTGCAGTGGGGGCTGTGTTCATATACGGAGGATGATCATATTCTCCATCCATGTTTGAGAAAGCTCAGCGTGTGTAAATGTGTGTGTGTGTGTGTGTGTGTGTCAGTCTTTCTCCTCATATCAGCTCAGCACAGCAGGTGCCTTGCTCCAGTACATTGCTGCAGCTAGTGAAGCTGAATGTATCGCAGACACCATGGGAAATATAAGCCAATACTTTTTGTGTATGTGTGTGTGTGGAAAGAGAGCGAGAGGGAGAGAGAACGACAGGAGTCAGTGAGAAATTGAAAGGCGGAGGAAGCAGAAAAACAGGAAAGAGACAGGAGTGAGAGAGCAAAATAAATTGAGAGCAGAGGGGTGAAAAAAGGAAGGGAGGTAAAAGGGGTGAGAAGCTAAATTTGAAAAAATGGGTGTGCATACGGAAAGAGAGGGAGAGATAGGAAGAGAGGGGGGAATAAATAGAGACCAGAGTGTGTGGGTCAGTGGGCGGAGGCAAACAGTGCACACTCACAAGTCATTAGAATGAATCCCACACAGCATTAGAAACGGAAAGAAAACGAGAGAGAGAGAGAGAGAGAGAGAGAGAGAGAGAGAGAGAGAGAGATGTGGTGACAGGACTATGTTGCTGACATCCGTTGGGACCAGTGAGACTCTGATGTGACGACAGACCGTCTTCACCAGCCCTCACCAACCTCCCTCCAGCCATCTGTCTTTCTCTTCCTGCCCATAATATATTCCATCCCTGCTTTCCTGGTAGAAAACATTGCACTTCTAAAAAGTCTGCTTCTTGCCCCCTTAAGAAAAACAAAAACAGCTCTTGTGTTTGGTGCTCATCATGGATGACCATTGACCATATTGACATGGCGGCCGATACGCTCCTACGTGTCGTACTGCTGCTGTCCCAGGTTGCACGAAAAACATTATCATTTCACCACTTCCCCATTGAACAAAGCGACAATGGACAGTCAAAATCCAGACGAACATCAATATTTCAAGGTTAAACGGCATAATTGGTCATCCATTGGCTAAAGTTAGACAATTAGCAACCATATGATAGTGTGAAACAATAGGAAAAGCGTACTTTAAATAAGAAATATCAGCGATAAAACATCATTTCACCACTTCCATATTAAAAAAATCAATGGACAGTGAAAATCTAGAGGGACAGTGGACCGTATATCAAGGTAAAACAGCATAATCGGTCATCCATTAGCCGCCGTTAGCTAACGTTAGACAGTTAGCTACAATTTGATGGCTGTACTTTAAATATGAAATATCAAAGATAAAATATCATTTCACTGCTTTCCCATTGAATAAAGACAAAGAAAAATAATGGATAACAAAAGGCAGGACGGACAGCATTTATGTGGTCATCCATTCAATACTTTTAGCTAACATTAGACACAGCTAACATTAGCATTCAACCACATCCTAGCTACTGCATGATTGCGTTATATGTCATATGATAATAAAGACAGAAGTTTAATATGAAATATCAATGAACATCTTTGCCACATTTTTTTTAAGTTCGCTAAAGCCTGTAAGTAAACTGTACTAGATGTAACACTAACTTTAAGCTAGGCTAACATTAACCATCAAACTTATTTACAGAATTTGAGCTTCTCACCCTGAGCATGATGTAAAAGTGTAATGGTTGCCGTGTGAATATAGCGAATGACCCAAAATGAAATAAATATATAAATAAATGAACAAACAAATAAAACACTCTTTACTGACTACTTAATGATTATTTAAACCCCTTCAGTTTTTGATTGCAAATTGATTGGTCACATTTGGTGAAGCCATCTGCTCTGTGATCTGCCCACCTCCTTCCCACCTCCTTCCAGCTCCTATGCCAGCTCAAAGGAGTAAAGCCGGCGACTGACTGCCCCGCTCTGGAGTCTCGAGATCACAGGCGCTTATTTGGACTTGCCTCAGCACCAAGGGAATTCAGAGAAAAGAGAAAGAGAAAGAGGCCCTCACCTCTGCCGGACAAATTAGCATAACAAATTGCTGCAATTCACCCTATTAATAATTCAATTAGAGTCCCGTGTGTCTCTCTCTCAACTCTTCACCCCATTCATCTATTGCTCTGTTCTCCATTTGTTTGGAACACCTGCAGCATTAGGAGTTCACAGATCAACTCGAAATGCCTGCAATCACAGAGAAACCCACTTAGGGAACTTAACTAGCTGTGAAAATGGTGAAAGTCAGTGCAGAGGGAGACAGAATTAGGAGAAAATCTAAAAGTTCAAGCTCTGCCCTGGTGGTTTGAAGTGCAACCACTGAGGATAGATATTTTTGTGGTTTACTGCATTTGTAAAATGTGTGTAATACTAATAACTTTGTAAAAAAAAAGAAAAAAAAATTGGACAACTACCCAGAAAGTGTGCAGGATAGTAGCTGCACTACACATCCCTCTGCACACACACAAACACACACCCTCTGTCTTCATCACCATCTCATTTCCTCTTCATTTCTCATCCTTCCTTTCACCTTCTTTTTCAATCGGTACATCTCAGCCCCTCACACCACTCATCTTTCTTTACCTGTTTGACCTCTTTTCTACGTCTGAGCTTCTGCCCTATAGGTAAGACAGAGAGAAGAAGAGAGAAACGGTGACTAGAGAAAAGAGCAAAGGGTAAAAGACAACCACGCAGGGCTTTTAGCAAGCCTTTGTGGGACGTTTGAAGTTTACAGAGCCCTTAAGGGCCACATGGAGAATATATAAGTCAGTGTGGAAATCAGTGCGCACAATTTAACAATCCATGCTCTGAAAACCATGAGCTCAGTTTAACAGTCTTCAAAGTATATGTTTTATTACATCGTTGCATACACTGTCAATCCAACCAGAACTAGAATAACAAGACAAGATTATGTACAGGCTTGTGCCTTTCTTGATGAAACAATATGTGGGCAACCTTCAGGCCAAAACAATAACTAGATGAGTGCAGACCTCCTCCAGGTGTGTGTGGGGACACAGTGTCTATATAAAGTAGATAGTTGTTGTTGCTTTGTGCCACAGCTGGTTGTAGAGAGGGTGAGAGGGGTTTTCCATGATGGCTTTGATCTTGTCCCTCATCCAAAGACCAGAGAAGATTAGGCAAATTAGTCCGCTGGCATATGAAACAGCGACGGCTGTTTTACACTTCATTTCTTACAGTGGCGAAGCATCAGGCTGTTGAACCTATTTTAACCTCCGCTTGTTAACAGATCCCATCAGCCTCTTTTTACAGTGTTGTTCTCCCGTGTGTCTGCTCTGTGTTCTGTTGACTTTCTTCGCCAGTCATAGTCATAACTGTGCACAAAAAAATTTAGGCTGATAGGCCCAGTAGTTTGTGAGATTAGTGAGGGACAGACACACACACAGACACACCTGACCAAACACATGCTCTCCTGGCAGAGATAATAATGGCTGATTAAGCATACAAGAATATGCCAGATAAGAAGTATTTTCACCGCTCTGAAGTGCAATTTAATCTAGAGACAGGTTTGATCAGAAGGAAGCTGTCATAAAAACATCCTGTTTGACATAAATGTTTACAAATATTTAAATACCAAACTTATATCAGGCAACTGTGAACACTTGTAAAATTAAATTCCCATCCCATAGCCTTTTTAAAAAAATAATGCCTCTGCTATACCTCAAAATAGATTTTTACAAGGTAGTGCACATGCTTTATTATAGTTTTATACTTTTGTGTTTAACCATCCTATTAATTCCGTTCTTAAATTATCAGTCTATGAGGAACTCTTTTTTCAGGAAACTTCATGCATATAATCTTTTTTGCATCTATTTTACAGCTGGAGTCACAATCCAAATTTATCGCAATGATAATGATTCCACAGGGTATTTTATACTGTTTGTGTTCTCTACAGCCCACTAGTTAATTATTTTGAGTGTGTGTGTCTGTGTTTGAATGTGTTTGTGTGTATGTGCGAGCAGGCCTGCATGCCAGTGTCCACACACAATAATACACCTGTGGGGTTTAGTGTTGTTGTTTTTCCTCCACTTTAATAGTGTACTGCTAATGGACAGAATTGGAGGGAGATCAGATCTGTGGTTTCAGTGACAAAAACCTCTCAGCACGAAATCTGACAATGAGTTTCACTGTCTCCATCCAGTGTGATAAAAGTGTATAAATAAAACCAGACCAAACATGGCTTTAAATTCATTTGCTTTAACATATTTGGTTCAAGTCATTTTCTAGTGAGCCCATCACAACTGTAGATGAAACTAAATTAAAGGCATTGAAACACAAAAAAGGTCCTTGCAGAGAAAATTATAAAATTAAGACCTAAATGTCCATATATTCCTGTATCCTGAACCATGAACCCATTCCATCTGCACTTTTTGGTTCAGAGTAGATTTTGTAAGATTGTAGATTTGGTGGAGGATCACTCAGATTTTTCCCTGAGGCTGCAAGTTGTTTCCTTAAAGGATAATTCTGGTATTTTTGAATATAATAATAATCTGAGCCTTTCAGGGGCCAAACAAGCACTTTTAGTGGATGTACTTTGACACGGACTTGTTGCCCCACTGAATTACGTCACAGCTGTGTTTTGCGGTTGCCAGCTAAAGCGTTCTCGCTCAATACTGGACCGATTCCAAAACTTTTTGTCCTTGTTAATCATTTAGACCTAAATACTGGGGAAAATAGGGCCCAGGTTCAAAAATATAAGGAATTACCCTTTAATGACTTTGAGCATCACTGTGATGTTTAGGCACAGGGTCTCACTGAAGGAATCAATGGTTCATGAATTAAAGAATAGTGTCAGAATCCAGGCTGGATTACTGACCGGATACGCAAATGCCCCGGGGCCCAGAACTGGCAGCTCTGCATTCCTGATGATAAATTTCTGATATCTCATTAATATCAGTTTGTGGACATGCAGGAGGAATTTGAAATGAGGGGGATTTTAAGGACAGAAGTACACTTTGCAAGACCCCAATATCAAGAAGTGGAGGTAGACCACATACTTAAATTACATAGATTCATGAAAGGAATATGGAACAAGCATAAGACTGAGAATTGGACCGAATGAGAGAGAATATTACAGCAAGTCTATATTGTAAAATCAGTGTTTCATTTATTCATCATTTATTTGCCAAATGCATGGGAAATTGTGAAAAAAATGTCACTCCCTGCTCCCTGCCGCCTACTGAGCTGAATTACAAGGAATTGTTTGGTGGGCAATTTCTAGACATATTAGACAAACTGAGTTTCCCATTTTCAAATAAGACATTTATAGTGGTTTCTGAGGCTGAAAATGAATGCCCTGTTGGATTGTGTTGAAGGCCAGCAAGAAGCTGCAGCAAAGTGATGAGTTTCTCATCATTAAAGCAAGCACTGAGGTTGTGCTATGAATAACTATATATGATGGAAATCAATATTTTAATATGGCCTGGGTTGAAAAATACTAAACCTATCACTCTTTATAAGAGCCGGTTTCGATACCTGGTGCTGGTTGGTATTAAAGCCGCTGTAGGTAACTTTGTAGAATGAGTGGAACTTCACTGGAAATTTAAACTCAAACAGCTCAAACAGCACCCACCTGAGAATCAGTACCTTTCCAAGTGCTTCCTACCCACATGCACGCTCGTGCACACTCATGCGTGTGCCTCCGTTGCTGATGCGATGGGGGATTAAGAACTGGCGAGCCGGCTTCCTTCTCTGCTATTCTGTTGCTACAGTAAGCTAAGCTAGCATACTGTAGCTCTGGTAGGCTAAGCTAATTCAGAGAAGCAAGCGCACACAGCAGCAGTGCACGTTGGCGTGAGCATGGGATGTGCTTGGCGCTGAGGTAGCGACGCTTCCTTCCCTGATTGGTTGTTAGATGCGGGCACGGTGGATTTTAACAAATGAGATTACAGCCCAATGAGCAGGCTGGAAGACCGGATTTTTTCTCAATTCATTTAGTTTGGCTCAGACTCTCTGTGTATAATAGTGATTTGTAAAAACTGTGAGGTAAAAAGTTACCTACAGGAGCTTTAATTCATAAATATGCACCGTTCACTTTCTGTTGCACTACAGATATTTAATATGTCTTGGCTACAAAATGCACAAAAAGTTGAAGCGTGCAAAAGCTTTTGATTGTACAAGTGGTCGGGTGCACTCGCTCTCTGGCAAGTCTAGGGTATGCAATCTCTGTGACAAAGCTACTAACTTCATATTCTGTGGAATGATAGTTGGTAACAGTGTTTAAAAATGTCAAACAGTGATATCACAACACTAAATCATCTCTTCTGCTTTACTCTCAGTAGAAAAAAAAAGACCATTCATGTCCTGGGTAGAGTATTTTACCAATGCATTAAATTTCAGGTACTCCTCTGAGTAGTACGCCAAACAACACCCTAACCTCGCTCTCTGTCTCTGTGAACTGACAGAGGGAAGTGAGGAAGCCAGAGATCAGAGGGAGGAGATGAGGATGAAGAGGATGTGGTGGAGAAGGGAACTGGAAGCCCTCCTCTCTCTCATCTCTTCATTCATATTTCAACGGGTGCCTAATGGGCTGACATGATCCCTTGTTACAAAGAGAAAGATGGAAAAAACGAGAGAGATAGTACGGGAAAGTAACCGGGAGAGGACTGGCTGGAGTAGTGATGTACCATCTTGATAGTAAAACTGTTATGTAATTTTACACAGACCCAAAAATGTGCACAAACACACACATTTTCCCCAACCCTGCAACACAAGCTCTGCTGTTTGCATGCCAGCCTCGTTCCCTGATTTTCAACCCATCATGGAGTACAGCTTGAACTTTTAGATTTTCTTTTCCCTCCTCTCTCTCTCTATTTTTTTTTTTCATTCTGGCATTTGGTTTCTCATGATTGGTTAGGTTCCCTGAGTGTACGGCTCTAATTGCAGACATGGCGAGTCGATCCCCGAGCGTCACAGGTGTTTCATAAAAGGAGAACAAATAAGCCGAGAGTGGCACGGTAGATGAATGAGGCGAGGGAGAGTGGGAGGGAAAGAGAGAGAGAGAAAGGGGGGAGAGAGACTCTAAGAACAAATAGAATTATTAATAGGCCATGATCCAACCATTTGTGATGCTAATTATCAGGCAGAAAGGAAAAGGCCTCCCTCTCTCTCTCTCTCTTTCCCTCTCTGTGTTTATCGCTCTTTTTTCTCTTTGTATGCCGGCGGGGTTGAAGCAGACCTCAATAGCTGCTCTTAATCTCTGGACGACAGAGAGGGGCATGACCAAATACGGTAAAATAACTTCCCAACAGGAAATAAAGGTCCTGATTCAGACTGAAGCGCTGTGCAGTGGTACTCAGGACATTTTTTTAATGTGTTCTGCCGCACTGTGTCGATTCCAGCTCCGAAAGTTGGTGCGTCCGTGGATGGAGGAGCTGTTTCCCAATTCAGCGGCCGCTCTTCAAAGGAAGTGGTGTTCAGTGGACCAAAGGCTCGGCCTCACAGTCGCTAATTGGGATGGTATACTGAGGATTCCCCCCCTTGCGTCACTGAGGGTTTCCACCCCTAGCACACATTTCAAAAGCTTTTAATCATCAATGTAATTTTTAAATTACTGGAGGAAATGAACTTCTAAATCAAAGAATAACGTTAACAGACTCGCCGACGATTAATGTGCCAAAGGAGGACGGGAGGAGGCCGCGGTCAGGTCGGATTTACTCTGATTCAAAATGTTATAAAACAATAAGCTGCACTTCCACTTGTATGTGTTGTCTTCACTTTCCCTTTTGACACTTGCTGCCACTGCAGCTTTCCAAAATAACAATGGTGCAAAATGCATTTTGGGATATGAATTAGTGCAACAGACAGACTTCTTGTGTCCTCCAAATTGTATGAAAAGAAGGCTGGATATCTGGGCTGTGTCTGGAGGACACTTTGGACTGGGACCACCTAGTGGAGCTGCTATTTCTAAACTGTCTTCAAATTTAACTTGTGTAGGGGGGCAGCCCCTGAATTAGGACACAGATTATTAATCAAAAAATGGCCTGATGATGAACATGATACATATTCTGTCCTTGACTTAAATCCATTTGTAAATTTAACTTCCTTACTCAAAACTTTACTCTTCAATCAGTTTCCTGATAGAGGACTATCTTGAGCTATTGTTGTTTGTTTATACTTAGGCCAGCTGGTTAGCTAATCAGCTAATTCATTTAAAAAACCATTACAGCAGTCCAAATTGAAAATCTCCAATAAAACTCTGCTCCCAGGAGCCAGTCGAAGACCGGGATTACTCTGGTATTTTTAAACCTGGGCCCTATTTTCCCATCTTTTTGGTCTGAATTATTAATATGGACAAAAATTTGGAATCGGTCCAATATTGTGCGAGAACGCTATAACTGGCAACCGCGTATGTCCACTGAAAGTGTTTGGTTTTGCCACTGACAGGCTCAGACTGTTATTATAAAAGTCTGACAACATTATGGAAAGCGTCAGAGATCGACCATTTTGTTTATGTTTCACTTCGTCTTAGTCTTGTTTTCACACACACTGTAGTCACTATATATTCCCATTTATATAACACTGTGCAAATTTAATATTTTTGGTTATTTTTTGTATTTGTCTCTGTACGCTCCAGTGCTGTTAGTTTACGCTCCCTCATAACACTATAACACTAATTCTTTTCATTTTTTAAATTTGATTTAATATGTACTGCTGACATTTTCAGCTCTGTATGTTTATATAACCTGTGCTAGCTACATTCTTATTTCATTTCTATCTTTCTTTTTTGCAGTATTCTTCTTTCCTTATTACTATTTGCTGTTGCAGTGACAGAGTTCCCCCCAAAGGGATGATTCAAGTTTTATCTTATCTTATTTGGTTTGAAGGTATCCATGAAGTTTCTTTTCTTCCTCCACAGGCAGGTTGCAGAGAGGGGGAGAAACAGATAGAGAGAGCTGTCTGCTGACGTACATTCAAAACCCCAATGAGACTCGCAGAAACACAAACACACACACACACACACACACACACAGCAAACCATCTCCACGCTCCCTGTCCTCCCCGTCTCCTTCGACCTTGCTCGTTCTGTTTCC
>OMKZ01043339.1:0-11761 GCA_900302535.1 Neoniphon sammara
CCAGGATGAAATGGATGGTTTCAGTCCTGTTGGTGCTGTTCTCTAAATCTCAGTGTGTTGAACTCTGAGTCTGGTGACCGAGCTTCATCATATACTTCATCATATACATCATGGCGACTTCAGGGTTGACTCTCTTTTTGCAGATGATGTGGTCCTCTTGGCTTCATCCAGCTGTGACTCCCATCATGCACTGGGCCAGCTGGCAGTATGAAGCGGTCAGGATGAGGATCTGCACCTCCAAGTCCGAGGCTGTGGTTCTCTGTAGGAAAAAGGTGGTTTCTCTCTGAGTTGGGAGTGAGTTTCTGCCCCAGGTGGAGGAGTCCAGTCTCTCAGGTCTTGTCCTCAGTGAGGGTCAAACGGAGCAGGAGACCAACAGATGGATCGGGGCGGCGGCTGCAGTCGTGCGGTCGTTGTACCGGACCGTCGTGGTGAAGAGGGAGCTGAGCCTGAAGGCGAAGCTCTCCATGTCCTGGTGGATCTTGGTTCCGGCCCTCAGCTGTGGTCAGGAGCTCTGGGTAGTGACTGACAGGATGAGATGGAGGATACAAGCGTCTGAGATGAGCTTCCTTCACAGGACGGCGGGGCTCACCCTCAGGGAGAGGCTGAGGAGCTCAGACATCCGGGAGGAGCCCGGAGTCGAGCCGCCGCTCCTCCGTATTGAAAGGAGCCAGTCGAGGTGGCTCGGGTGTCTAATCGGGACGCCTCCCTGTGGAGGTGTTCATGTCTGACTGGGAGGAGATCCCGGGCAGACCTAGAACACGCTGGGGGGGGACATATCCCAGCAGGTCTGGGAACGCCTCGAGATCCCCCAGAAGGAGCTGCAGGATGAGTCTTATTTAGGATCTTGCTAACCTCTGGGAATTTGCCTTGAACCTTTTATAGTTTGTTTTTACTCAAAATTACAGTAATAAATTTCTTCAAGGCTACTGTTGCTATTTTATCTAAACATGTGACACACTTTCCCAGTAGCTCAATGATCCTGTGTATTACCTCAGCTTGTCCTCACTGAAGTTGTCGATGTTGAGCGGTTTGCATCTCTCTGCCAGGATCTTCTTCTTCTTCTCTCTTTCAGTCTGCTTCTTGCCTCTCCTCTGGTCAGCCTTGAAGCCAGCAAACCAAAAATGTTAACAAACTTCCTGTTTTTTCAGATTGTTTTGATGCGTTGTTAGTCTTTGTATGTGCAAACTGTGTTTGTCTAGATGTCACAGAGATCTGTGCTTGTAATTAGAAGTTCATTGGTTGGGATTTCAGACTTTCAGACAACTGCACTTGACAGTTACCATAATAGTGACTTCACCTAGGCAAATGGGGTTGGGTATTGAGAACCAATCACTTTAATTAATTTATTTTTATAGCCCAGTATAATGACGCTTTCTAGCTGGAACATAGAAATAACTTAGCAATTGGCATCATCTGTCTATGCATTTGTAGATTCATTTGTGGTGGAGATGCAAAAAAAAAAAAGTGTGGCCTAATTTTACTCAGATGAAAACACAAGCTACAGAAAAGATAGAGTTAATTTATGCAAAATGTTGGGTACAAACAGTGGTCTCATGAGACTCCTCCAGCTCCTGCATGGCTTTAATTTGAAGCAGCGCAATGTGACTAACTGCTTCAGCAAAGTTTCTGCTGCTGAACGACCAGCCTGTCCTTGTACTTTTTCAAAATACACGAGTCCAACAGTGTGAGAGATACCTGTCAAGCTGCAGCTGTCACTCAACAACACTAAAATCTACCAATTAAAAACAATTGATTGTACCATAAAATGTCACTATTTGTAAAGAAAATATTAAGTTAGTGAATGTCAGTAATAATCTATAGTTAATTGCAAAATGATGCAGGTGATCATTTTGTTAAAACCAGTGAGAGCCACATTTTCAAAATAACAGCTACCTCAGTTTGTTGTGTGATCCTCTGCTGACCTCACCGTATCTGCAGTTATCCAACAGCCTCAATAGTAAACACCTTGTGCTCAGTGATGAACAGATCCCAGTGTGAAAGTGTGTGAAGACGGACAAAATGTTTCAGTAAACCCCGACAAAATGTCCCGTACCTTCTGCAGGTGGCTGCTGTAGCCAGATCCCATGCTGGTCAGGGCAGACTTCTTCTTGGCCTCGTCTTCAGCCTTCCTCAGGGCGTCGGCCTCCTCCTTCCTCTGCTTCTCAGCCTGCCAAAGACGTTTCAAAATGTCACCGAATCAGAGCAGGAAGGAAGACGTCCTGAAGGGGGTGCAGGGCTGGTTAATGACATCTGAACCTGAACCTTTTCAGACACAAGTACGTACTACTGAAAGGCATCAAGTAATCTTTATTTAGGGAGCAAAATTTCCCAGTTTGGCTGAAGCACTAAGTTACAGACCTCACGCCTGGCCTGCCGCTCTTTATCCTTCTCAGCACGAATCCTCTGCTGCTCTGCCCGCTCAGCACGGCGCTTTTCCTGGTCACACAAACCAAAAGAGACAAGACACACAGCCTCCTTCTGTCAGCAGAAATGAAACTCCAGCTTTGATCATTTGGTTTATTTCTGTTAGACTGGAACTACTTTGGCATTACGATCTTCAAGGCAAACCTGTTGAACCTACGCACAGAAACACCATCTCATGTTAGCATCTGCATGTGAACTGTATTCATGTTTTATTTTGCATAAAATCTCACGATTCTTTCTTTAAGAGCAATGAGCTCCTCTTCCTCCTTCTTCCTGCACTCGAAGTGAGCATCAATCAGCCCCTGAAGCTCGATCAGGTCTTTGTTCTGACGTTTCTTCTGGATGTCCTGCAAGAGGCCCGTACGAGACTCTAGTCACAAACCAGTCAGGAGACTCAAGCTGCTGAATGTGGCTTATGAGGAACTAGGGGTGGGCGATATGGCAAAAATAGCATATCACGATTTTTTTATTATAAAATCACGATTTCGATTTTATCATGATCTTAGATGTATTTTTGAGACTAATTTGTTTCTGGTCAGTGCAACCAAACCATTTCTGTATGTAAAACAGTCCTAAAAGAAAAAAAACAGACAATTTAGGCCAAAGATCCTTTCTGAACAGATTTTAATTAAATAGTTTTGTGTCGTAGTATGGATTGTCTAGGTCACATTCTATAAATTGCAGTTCTAGGCTGATGCACCGGCGCACCAAACGTATTACGTCGTCAACCTGACCGACCAATCATAGGGAATGACGGGCAGTGAAAACAGATTTCCCTGAAAATTCCTTACTGTGTCTTATTTAAGTATCTCCTCACTTTGGCAGATCCTCTACACGTTCTAGTCCTTCACGATCTAATATTGTCATATCGCACACCCCTATGAGGAACTTATGATGGAGGCACAAAACTGTGAGGGCCGATTGGGACAACATCCAAACTTTAGTCTGCACATACAACTACTGAAATACTTTACTTTTCAGTGCTGTATGCATGAGCATTTCAACAATGTATGTGAGAAATTCTAATATTTCAGTGTTTATGAGAATATTTCAGCAGTTAATATGAAAGGTTTTACAAGTGTGTGTGTGTGTGTGTGTGTGTGTGTGTGTGTGTGAGAGAGAGAGAGAGAGAGAGAGAGAGAGAATATTTTCAGCGTCAATAATTTATGTGAGAGTGGTTCAGTAGGGTGTGAGAGGTTTTCATACAGTGTGTGATTGTGTGTGTGTGTGTGTGTGTGTGTGTGTTTTCAGTAGTTTAAATGAATGATAGTAGTGTGCAAGCCAAAGATTGGATTTTGTCCCAACTGGCCTCCCATACCGAGCGTCCAGTTGCTCCAGTCCAGCTGCCCAGCAGCCTGCAGCAGGTTGGACTGGTCAGTGTTAATATGTCTGCGTGTGTGTGAAGCTAATCACAGCACAGGTGTTCAGTCAACTTTCCCTGGACAAACAAAATTCAAGAGTAATGAGAGAAGTCGACTTACATCAAAGTCCACTTTCTCCCCATCGGGGATCTTAGGCGCAGACGGTCTGAAGAAGATCAGATGACAGAGTCCCTCATTACTTTAGAAATCAAAGTTCTCTTAAACACCAAGTAACAAACGTCTAACAGATATATGGAGGAAAAGGCACTCACTTGAACCGCGGCTTCTCTTCTGGTTTTTCAGCATCAAAACAACAACAGAGAGAAACAGGTTGGTGGTTAGAGACCAGACGTGTGCAGACAGCGGGCTTCAGACTATCGAGGGTTAATCAAGGGGACGATCCATGTGGACAAACTGAGTTACATCTCAGGGCTGCAAGTTGGTGTTTCACACTACTACACTTCTCTTAGATTATTGTAATTTAATTGTGAGTCTCATGTTTAGCTAATTTTGCATTACAGTGGCCTCGGCCCATGCGCTCTGTATTCACTTATAGAGAAGTGTTGTAAGGACACAGTAGCACTGAGTGCTGTTGAAAGGTGTAACAACAGAGTAATAACACTTAAAGATGGACTTTCCTCTTAAGTTGTGTTGTTACATCCTTGTAAGCACGTTCATGTACCGGCTCAGTATTAGTGTGTACTTACAGCATCACTGCTTCATATACAGGAAAGTGCACTGGATTAAGGCCAATGTAACATAAGGTGTTACCTAATTTCATATTTCAGACTGTTAATTTGGTGTCCATTAGTGTGTAAATCAAACCAATATAATGAGAGACATTTAAAGTACTAATAAGGTTAACGCTGTGTCATATATCATCACAGAAAATATCTATGCTAATTAATTAATTTTTAAAACATACTTCAATGCACAATTTGACTTGTCTAATTACTGTTAATAGTGTTTCATTGCAAAACAAACTGGGATTTAAAAAGAAACCAATAACTAAGTTTGTGATTAGCAATTTTGACCCTCACACTCAAAAAAAAAAAAAAAGAGGAAAACGCAGGCAAAGCAACAGCGACTCAGCAGGAAATACAAACTACCATCTTGATCTCCCTCCTCCACTGGCAGGACACATTCATGCAAAAAAGAGAAGAAGCAGAGATGAGCTGTCGGCCCGTAACCATGACTCAGCATTTCTGAATCCCTCAGCCTTTTTCTCCGCGTCACCTCTGTCGGCTGACGCAGAAACTAAACTGTCTGTCTGTCCGGGGGAAACGAGTGAAACAAACAAATGCAGGCTGTCTGCATCACTTATTTCACTGGAAGTCTGAGTGCCTCTCTGACCAATAGGAAGACAGCTACATGACCAATCAGAGGAACACATAAGAAATCAAATGAACATACCTTCCTCTTCATAGGCCTCTGCATGCAGCAAGCGTCCAAAGCAAGAGCAGAATAGATATCATTAGTGTTCAGTTTGTGTCGATGCAGAGCTGATGAAGCGCATCTACCACAGCTGGGATGTTTGTGTTCTTCCCACAGGGGGAGTCGCTGCAGAAATCCCCTTCATGCATCTATCCTGCACACTGGACCAGATTCATATTTTAAAACAGGATTTACTGTCTGTCAGCCAGCTGGCTCACAGACTTCATGAAAAACACTGCAGGACAAAACTGAAGCATTAGTTCAGCCAGCAGACAGTTCAGCTGGGATTTCTGCAGTGGCTCCACAGTTTGTAAAAATCACTGCAGCATTTGAACAAAGTACACTTCAGTAAAGGACTCTGATATTGAGAATCATTTCTATGCGTTTTAACACCTCAATGTAAACGCTGTAGAGCATTCTGTGCACAGACAGATAGTCTCAAATATCTACAGTCATCCCATTCTTCCACATTCAGAGGCAACAATGCTGAACATGAACTGAGCAGAGAAGAAGAAACAGCTTTTACATGAGTGGATGTTACCCATCCATCTGTTACAGACTTCAAATTAAAGATGGGCAAGATGGGTTGCAAAAATGCAAATATTTGCATCAGTAGGTGGCCGCGGATGAGACATGGAGCTGAATTCATGTAAAAAAAAAAGCTGATTTTCTTTTCCTCCATTTCAACATTTAAATACATTTCTCATTTTCATACACACAGCTGACACCAAGCAGACGTGTTGGAAACATGGTGCAATGTTTTCTCTGGATTACTTATTAGACACTGATGATGATGATGATGATGTGATAACTGAACATTTCATAAAGCACAGCCTGAATGTTTTCTACACTTTAAAAAACAGGGCTTCAATGAGGGTTCTTGCACCTCAAGGTTCTTCATTAGAAAAAAAAAGAGTTCCTTAAAGAACGCCCACATGTTAGAGATTTATGGAATTTCATGAGGAAGGAACCTTCAGTGGTTCCCATGTGGCTGTAACATGACAAACCTCTGAAGGCTCCTTGAAGCCCTTTTCTTTTTAGAGTGTATGATGGGTCCTAATGTGAAGCCATGAGGGAGGCGGGATTCGGTCTCTGGTTCAGGAGCCAGAGATGCAGCTCCATGTGTGAGTGGATCTGCATCACACAGGGCAAAGCAGTGGGGGCTCAGAGAGTCAGACTGCGTCGCCTCCCAGCTTCATGTGCTGCCGTCATGTTAGATTTACATCACAACGCTGCTCATCACAGCGAGGCCGCCGTCACAGCGGAGCTTTGTTCTCCTGCTCAGACTCAAAGCTCAGCTAGTGAGAGCAGGAGGTCAAAGCACAAGGAGCGTTACATCATTCTGGTTGCTATGCAACACAAAGTCTGACAACTTGCAAGCTATCTAAGTAGCATCTACTTAGCTCCTGGCACCCTGTGGTTAAGGTGGGAAACCAGGAAGTGGGATATTGGCATCAGCGGCAGCAGGGTGACAACATGTTCTTCTGTATGTTGTTTTTGTTTTCTTGAAGAATTGAAATTCATCTTAAAACTTTACACATGCCTTCATCCACTTTGCACATCCGTTGCTTTCTTGATGTGGGGCAGCTATGAAGAGGAGGTACCTCCAGTGGAAACGGCTGCAAGGGAAGCTACAGGGACTACATTAGTGCACTGCAAAAATGTCCATCTCAACAAAATGTTTGCTCTAATGAAGAGTCTTAACATGTTGATTTCCTTAAAGGAATACTCCAACATTTTGGGCAAAATCCCCTTTTTTGACTTACCCAGACTAAGACAAGATGTTTGATACCATTTTCACCTCTGTATGAATAGCATTCCATGTTAGCTTAGCATAAAGACTTGAAGTCTATAGGAGTCATTAGCCTAGTGTCCAGTGGTTATAGTTCCTACCATCTGACTTCTTCTAAAATTGCTTGTTTTTTTTCCCCAAGACACTTATTTCAAATCCACACGATACACTGTGTAAATAAGACAGCTTCAGAGTTGCTGTAAGGTTTATTTTTTCACTTTGACAGAGCTAGGCTAATGACTCCCATAGACTTCAAGTCTTTATGCTAAGCTAACACTAAGTGTTACCCATAGGAACCAAACCAGTGGACGTACAGAGGTGAAAATTGTATCGAGCATCTTTTCGCAGTCTGGGCAAGTTGGAAAAAGGGTATTTTGCCCAAAATGTTGGAATATTCCTTTAAGAAAAGTAAAAGCATCTGTCAGTGGAGTGTGATCATGTCACCACTATGTCCAGTGGCTGTGGACCACACCACAGGATAATATTGCTTGATTCAAGAAAATCCTTGAGTGTTGACCTACTGCTGCTCTAACTGTAAGCTGCTGTGGTGAAGAGCGTCTGCTAAAGGCTTGAATGGTGAAGTATAATCATCATCTCAGCCCACCGGCAGATTTCTCTCACTTGTTTTTAGGGTTTGAATACTGAAAACTACAGCGCTTGTTCAGCTGGATATTTTTGGCAGTGTTTATCTACGACTATTGAAGGAGCAAAGTGCTGAAGGTCCTGCGGGGGAAGGATGAAGGAGCCGCCCATGCCACGTACCTTCCTCCTCATGAGCCACCTCCTCCTGCACCTCCTCCTCTGGCTCTGGCTCTGGCTCTGCTTCAGCTTCTACCTCTGGCTCTGCTTCTACCTGGGCCTCGGCCTCCGGGGCCACCTCTACCTCTACCAGCTCCTCCTGGGCTACGGCCACGCAGCATGCAGCACCAAGTCGCAGAAGACCACAGACATGACAGAGCCATTAGAAACCAAAAGTGAGAGATTACTTCAGTTACAGAAAGGATGGGTGAGCGAGGGGACAGCACTGCTGGAGAACAGAGAGAGAGAGAGACAGATGACGGTGAGAGAAAGAGGAGTCCATGACTTTGCTCGCATGGTGGCCATTTTGAACTCTGAGGGAAACTTCCCGGAGGAGAGAGTCTCACTAACATTTATCATAAAAACGTGAGACAAAGGCAGCTGGACTCTTTGTGTGAGCATGAAGACATTTTGAGCTAAAACCATCTTCAGGACTGCACACAAACTCCAGTTGCCTTGTCGTATTAATTCTAGATAAACTGTTAACTGGTGAGATGAATGTTGGTCAGTCATGTGACAGGCGTCTATGTGGGTTTGTCCAGACTAAATTAAGGCGACGCTTTTTAAAAGTTTAGTAATGTTTACGTTTTCAGGGGTAAATAACAAATGTACAGCATTAGCTTGTACATATGCACTTGTAATATTATGTAGTGTTTCAATCTGTCATGTTTTTACTGCTTGGTGTAAAGCTGGGCTGTAGATAAAAGGCAGACGGCGTGTTGGCGTGATGTCTAATGGACGGGGCAGCTAGCTAACACCTCACCATGCTAAACCCAAACAGCTTCGTCAGACACCTTGAAGCTGTTTGCTCTGTCTGAAGGGATGTTAGCTTGTTGACAATCTTCCAGGCGACGTTTCCCACCTCGGCTGATCAAAATGGCCGTCATGTGAATAACTCCAACGGCATTCGTATTGACAGGATATGACAGTGACAGATGATGATGTCATCTCTTACACTGGAGACACTTGGGGTGAAAACATGTCACATGGCAAGAAGAAAAATGCAGCGACCCCAAAGCCCGGCCATTTTTTCCTTGACCATGTCGTCGGAAAATCACTCGGTGACAGGAAGTGAGCCTTAACGTGGACGTGTGGACAGACGGGCTGCACAGCTGACCGGCTGAGGGAAGGAACTTTCTTAGAATAAAATTAAACTGGACAGACAGCTAAATGATGTACCAGTGAAAAATGTGTAAGCTGTGTTAATGGCGAGACTTCTGATGCATGTGCTTTATCTCTAATGGAACTGAAGATAATTAATACAAGACAGACATTCAGGAGCTGAGTCTGATCTGTTAAACACATATCACCTATATGGGTTTAGTTTTATGGCTGCACTTTATCTTTAGTCATGACAGTATAGTTTAGTGAAGAGTGACAGTGTGTCCGTCCTCAGCAGCCGACAGCAGAGCAGCAGTGTCACACGTCAGGTTAAGAGCTGACAGATTAGTACAGAGGAGAAATGTCTGAAAGAAACCGTCCATTCAGTCGTTTTTACCTTCCTCCTCTTCAGTTTTGGCACAAAGCAGCAGAGACACAAACGTAACATCACGTCATTTCAGAATTCACAACACTGGAGCTGTAAACACACTGAACATGGCCGTGTGGTTTCCAAGACTCGAACCTGGTTTATACTTCAGAGACTGTGACATCTGCAGCAGCCCATTCTATTACAATGTTATTACCACTGTCACTGCAGCTGCTTCATGTCTTTGTTTCTAAAGTATGAAACCAGTTCAGAGTCCAGAGACTCAGCATATGACTGCAGATAGAGGAATACAAACTGTGTGTATTTTACACACATTAGACTGTCTAATGTGGTTTTAAAGCGTTTCAGAAAAAATCACACTGACATCATTTCCTGTCAGGCTGCCTGTCACTTCTAAACTTTGGCTGCCATGTTAATGGTCTTAATGCCAGAGGTGCATTTCTGAAGGCAGCCACCTGGGGGCGACGCAGCATTAAGAAACAGCAGCAGCCCATCAGGTCAAAGTTCATCCTGTCACAGCCAGTTAACTTCAGTTTTATTAAAGCTGTTGCTGATGTATCAACATCTTTAACCCTTTAAACACAAAGATGTGTTAAGCCTGTCTTTACTGTTATTATTTAAAGTATTCTGATTCCTTTAACATGAATCAGATTATATTTTGAATGAATAGAGAAAGTCTGAGTGAATTTTTTCACTTACCCTCCACATGTTCCCTGAAATATTAAAGACAAGACATTAAGGAGTCATGAACAAAACCAACTGAGCTTCACTTTCATGAAATAAAAAACTTTGACATGCAGAGACAGAAATGTCTTTCATTTTCACTCAGTGAGGGATTCACTTACACTTCCTCAGTGTCAGACATGGTGACAGTGGATTTACACCTGGAGGAGGAAAACAAAATGTTGATGAGGCGGTGACAGGGATTAGAGAGAGGTCCTGCTGGTCCAAACACTCAACATGGGAATGTGAAGAGTTTTAACACAGCAGTTTGTGTTGAAGCCGCCTGCTGATGGAGCACACTGCTGCTTTCTGTTCTCCTGTGTGAACAGAGCCTCGTCTGCTCTCAGGTGTTTCTGCAGGTTAATGAAATACTCCGACGTTTTGGACAAAATCCCCTTTTCCTGACTTACCCAGAATGAGACACGATGTTCGATACCATTTTCACCTCTGTACGTCCACTGGTTCAATTCATGTGGGTAGCATTTCATGTTAGCTTAGCATAAAGACTTGAAGTCTACAGGAGTCATTAGCCTAGCTCCGTCAAATTGAAAAAATAAACCTTACAGCAATTCTTTATGCTAAACTAACACAAAATGCTCCCCATAGGACCTGAACCAGTGGATGTTCAGAGGTGAAAATGGTATCAAACATCGTGTCTCAGTCTGGGTAAATCAGGAAAAGGGGATTTTGGACAAAACATTGGAATATTCCTTTAACATGAATCAACAGCAAATGGCTCTGTAGCCTCAAGGCGTTGATGTTCCCTGTAGAACAGAACAGCCTGTGCTTCCATCTCCTTTTTGATACATGTACATCCACATATATAAATATAAAGTGTCTTTGGATGACTCTTTCACACTTGGCGGTGCAGCACAGCTGCAGAAGACTTGCAGGATTAGTTCAGGATCGTATTTCTGCCCATCAGCTGAGAGTCTTGTCCAAATAGCAGCTTTAATCCCTGGCTGCTCCGCTCTGCCTGCTCATCACAGGAACATCTCTGCCATCACACCCGGCCTCAGACAGTCGCTCTGATCCCCTTCAAACTTCCTCTTACTGAGCTTCAACATTAAAATATCAAGAGTGCATTTTCATACAGTCTGAAAACATCACGCTGTGTCTGCAGCTGCTTGTTCTGAACATCTGAACACAGACTCTGTACTGAACAGAGGGTCGATCTCCTCACTGCTTCTCTAAAGCAGAAGCTCAATAAACTGAACTGACAGAAAGGTGTTTCTTCTGCAGCCCGACTTCATCACCGCTCATCTCTGTTTTCACTCTGCTGAAGAAACCAGCGACTCTCACTCAGCAAACACCAGAGAAACTCTCCGACTGAGAGACAAACCATCAGCAGCTGATTTCATGCCGGGCGTTTCAGTGTTGAGAGAGAGCGACCCTGCTGCTTCTGGACTGGAGCTGCTGCTCAGACTTTGTGCCGATATTAAGATTATTTTTAATTTTGATCATTTTCATGAGAAAAAAACTGCTGAGTTTTTACAGAGAAGAGAAGTGATTCATCTGATCGGATCCTTTACCAGAATTCATTTTTCTTCACTGTCGGATGTTGATCTCCAAGTTTATGTGCATTGTTTTGTATGCAGTGTTCATGTGAGCTCAGTTCTAATAAAACTGACACAGATGTGATATGTGTGTGTGTGTGTGTGTGTGTGTGTGTGTGTGTGAGAGAGAAAGAGAGAGAGAGAGAGAGAGAGAGAGAACTGAGTGCTTTTGATGTATTCCCTC
>OMKZ01043342.1:0-17489 GCA_900302535.1 Neoniphon sammara
ACCCTAATAAGAATGGTGGAAGATCTCGGACAAAGACTATTGTTGCCTCCAAAAAGAACTGAAAAGACCCCCCCAGCCACCACCATCACCACACCCTCCCCCCTTTTTTCTCCTTCTTTTTCTCTCTCGCTCTCAGTCAATCCCGCCCCCATACAATTCTAGTGTGAGAAATGTGGCGTGAGGGAGCTCTCAGTTGGACAAAGTGCCCATGTGTAAACCTGTGCATCTGCGTGCGTGTGTGTGTGTGTGTGTGCTTGCATCTACTGTGCACACGAAATCCATCAACCCCCAGCAGACTTTTCAGCACTTCTCCCTAAATAAGATCTGCTTGTCAGCTTAGGAGACGGACAGGTTGGGTGAGGAGGGAGACACAGCCTCAGTGTTCGCTGATTCAGAGGCACAAAGGCCATCCAACGGTGAAATATAACCAGGCCTTTTGTGCCCAAGTTAAGTCCATTCCCTGTGGGGTTTCTGGGATGTTTTTTTTTTGGCACACGGTATGCAGTTTTTTCCCCTGACTTCTCTGTAGAGATGAGACAGAGGTCTAGTGTATTTTCCTCCCTGACATATGGGGCCTGGCTGTGAGAATAGCGAGGGCACACTGGAAAGTGACATCAGACTCAATTCTCTCAGCCATTTACAAATGGCTTTTTCCCAAGGTAATTCTTTACTTTGAGGAAGTGTTTTGGTTCATTTCAATGCTGCTGCTGTGTCATAAGAAACATTGCCCAAAGAGAGAGAGAGAGAGAGAGAGAGAGAGAGAGAGGAGATCTGATTTCCTACACCACATTACTTGGCTGCTGTCCCTATTAAAAAAAAAAGTCAGTCATTGATCATTAAATGAATGGCTTTGATATGCCATCCCGTCATCTTGTGACCTGTAAAGATGGATGAGTGTGACAGAGCAAGACAGAGAAGTCACGGCTCATACGGCCTGAGCTACGAGTCCATTTGTGCAGCACTCTGTGGAGCGTGATAAGAGGCACGGAGGGATTAGGCCTTCTGTCTTGAAGGTCAGGGAAGCAGGATGACACGCGGTGACAGTGACATCGGACAAATGGCCAGCTAAACACACAGACTGGGCCTCAGGTGCAGGAAGGCGGATAAAGAGGTGCCATACCTTTTGTCATGTGGCTAAAATGTGCAGCAGTGAAAGTTTGCATGAATGGGTGTGTTTGTAAGTGAGTGACTGTCTGATCGTGTAGGTTGGCACTTCCTCTAACTTTGTTCTATAAAGTGATGTAGGGGTAAATTAAAAGGTGGGTAAACCAGGAACTATCTAGTAGTTGATCATTATAAAGCAAACACCCACTGAAATAAGCAATAATGAAGACATTTCAGATTTTCATGCTGAATCTTTTTTTAAAAAGACCACATGTTCAGCTCTTTTTTTCAGACTTCTTATAATGAACTATTAACATTTCTAACAGCTTAAATGAGTGGGTGACTCAACTCGTATTTTACAATTAAAAATGTGAGGAAGCTGAGTTTAAGCTTGTTTATTCTCTGTTACATTTAAATGATTTTGCCTTCCATTGAGAGTGTGTAGGCCCAGCATCTGTATGCTGCATTACCATTTAGCCAACTTTGCTGCCTCCTGGTGGCATTTGCAGAAGATCACCTGGCAGCACTGTAGAGCTTTTGCGATCTACATGAAACACTGAGCTGTTGTACGCAGTCCTAAAAATTGTAAAGTTGTAATCAGACCTAAATTACTTTAAACTGTAGTAACTCATATGTGTGTTTGTTTTTTGTGCTTATATTTATTTGCTATGTTCGTGACACAGAATGCTCTGGCAGGATTCAAGCCATAAAAACAGTACGGATTGAACTTCATAAAAGAAAAAAATGGATGTCTAAAAATAGGACACTGAGGGAGGGTTGTTTGTGTCTACAGTTACATACCACTAAACTCTTTCTAAGTTGTTTTTTATGATTACAGCATCCTCAAATCTTTGTTCCTGGCACTGAAACACACAGTGGAGAGCATCATTACATATAATCATGTTCAGAGACTGGAGTGGACTGATGCCAGTGAACAACAGATGTTAAGGATGGACTTCAGGCTGAGAACTTGTGGCTTTTGATCAGGTTTTCCTATTTGTGTGCTGTGTAAGAGAGAGTGTGTTTATGCTGGCCTTTGCGGACTGTTTTCATCACTCTCTGTCCACTGCCAGCAGGTTATGCGTCACATATGCAAACTGCCTGTTCCTCATGCTAGGTTGCTGGCCTATGTGGCTTCTTTAAACAGATGTATGTGAGCTTTTCCAGCAAGTAGTTTTGGATTACATCCAGATTTTTATGCAGAAGGGCAGTTGCAGTCAGTATTCTGTGAGAAGGATCAATCTTAGATAATGAAGTCACCAGGGAGTCTTATCTGGATTACAAGTAAGAGTTTTCATATTAGAGATTTTGTTACACACAGTCCAGTGTGAGATCAAGTAGACAGTTCATAGAAGGAAGTCAAAGCTATTCAGACAATTGCCAAATAGTGGCATACAGGTGGAAAGGGAAATGAGGAGATCAAAGAGTGTCATGTCTACAATAGAGTTATTCATCTTATTATTTTGAGCACAATCAAGTTGTGGGGCTTTTGTTATCAATTTCCACACTGTCAAGGGCCATTGTTTCAAAGGTGATTAGGCTAACCCCTTGAACTTAATTCCATATTGTATGACAATGTAACATGCATTATCTGTATCTGCTGGTTGCAATACTTTATCGGACCTACATCACACTTATAATAGGTGAATTATTCAAACTCAAGATGCCATTGTTTTATGGCTGCACCATTACAACAACATAAATATCTAGATGTCCTGTGCATCATTTCATACACATTTCCCAGTATAGTACAAAAGAACAGACCTCAAAACACGGATGCTCTGAAATGATTTTAATTACCCTGTAATTAAACGGGGAATTCTAAAATCTCATTTTTTGTATTGCTGTGGGACAACATATTGAGATTTTAGAATACTGCATTAAATTTTCTTTTTTTTATTTTGATGTTGAGTTATGATAATAAACAGGTGGTTAACACCTGGAGGTATTCTGCACATTCTGCCAGATAACTGTGGAAAAGACTATGTTATATCCTGGTGATAGTGGTAAGAATCTGCAGAACAAAACTTCATCCTCCCTTCTGTCCCACATCAGCACCACTGACCCAGCTGACCTGCAGCAACATCCTGTGGATTCAAAAAGCTCTTTTGGGCGGGCGGAAGAGAGGAAGGGGAGCGGCGCCATCTTGTTTGTTTTAGTAGGAGGAGGGGTGGAAAAACAGCTAACATTAGCAACACTACGGCCGCCAAAACGGGTAAAACACACCGGGGATAACTGGTGAGTCTCTGTCTTTATAAACTGACGTACAGTCGATTCCAGGATGTTGAATTATCAGTTTGATGCATTTCCATGTTTTCCAGCTAAAACACGCAGTGTTTATATTTATGAATGACAGTGCTAACGTTGGCTAACTAACCAGCGGCTAACGTTAGCATGGCACACAACAAGGCTGAGCGGCATCTGCATCATCCATCACCTGTTGTGATTCAAGTGAATATCTTCTTTTCATAAGATGTTCTGCAATACAATTTACAACCTGCCTTGATCGCAAATTAAAAAACGGCATGCATAGCGGGTTAACTTGATCACGAAATTGGCTAACGTTATGCTAACTGGCTGTACCTTGTGTTCCTTGAATAGCGTTAACGTGTACTTTTTCCCAAAACGTCGGTGTGTTTTATTGGTGTAAGATTATCTCATAGTGTTTTGCACTAATAACAAGTAGTCGGCCACCTACGTTTGGCCGTGCAACGCTGCAAGTACCAGTGTACATGTGGCTAAATTTAGCTGTCAGACGCAGTCTTGGGCTTTTATGTATGTGAAGCCCCCCGCCCCCTTCCACATGCATTTCACAGATTTAGCAAAGTCCTCATTAATTCATCCTGCATCCTGCTATGAACCTCTGTCATGACTCCCATTTAGACGGCATTGTCTGCATCTTGAAAGAACCTATTTACAATGGTTCAGACAGCACAATGAAGATGTCCTTTCAAATGCCACGCTTTGTTCCCACGTTTCAAGGTTGTAATTTGAATCATGTGTTATTCGCCTTTCTGTTGTTTTCTCCATCCAGGTTTGGCACTCCCCTTCCCCTTTCCCTTGTCGTGAGAAGGAGCCGGGACAATGTTTTATGCCCACTTTGTCCTCAGCAAACGTGGGCCGCTGGCTAAAATCTGGCTGGCGGCCCACTGGGACAAGAAGCTGACCAAGGCTCATGTGTTTGAATGCAATCTGGAGAGCAGTGTGGAGAGCATAATCTCACCCAAGGTACTTTTCAGGGCTTTCCTATTATATTTCCCATGGAAATACTCAACCTCAAATCTATAAACATTTGAACATCTGGATGCTTAAAGCATCAAAGCTTCTTGTATTTTCAGGCTTTATGTACAAATACAGATGTCTTTCATCAGCATGGCATCATGTTGTGATTATCATTGTGAAATGATACTCTGGCGGATATGATTAATCAAAACAGTACACTCTGTTTTGATCTAAGATCTGGGTTTTGTCAGGAAAATGCAGCACACACTTTGAATCTGTTATGAATTTAAATCATTGGTGTGTTTCATGTATGGGAACGTGTTACACAGATCTAAGATATGTTCAGTAATAATTTATGGATTCCTTTTGGGGTTATTTTTCTCAGGTGAAGATGGCGCTGCGTACGTCAGGCCATCTGCTCCTCGGGGTGGTGAGGATCTACCACAGGAAAGCCAAATACCTGCTGGCCGACTGTAATGAGGCCTTCATCAAGATCAAGATGGCCTTTAGACCAGGTAGGGGACAAAATGTGACTAGCCAAGGATGGGTTCAACACCAGTGCTTGTGATGTCACAGGCACTGTAGTCTGGGATTGTGTGTGTGTGTGTGTGTGTGTGTGTGTGTGCGCGCGCGCATTTGAAGCTTTAGAGCGTAACCTCTCCCTTCCTCTGCACTGTGGTGTTTCAGGTGTGGTGGATCTGCCGGAGGAGAACAGAGAAGCAGCGTACAACGCCATCACACTACCTGAGGAGTTCCACGACTTCGATCAGCCACTACCAGACCTAGAGTGAGTCTCTGCCTGTCTACTTCTGTGTGTGTGTGTGTGTGTGTGTGTGAGAGAGAGACCATGTCTGTCCACTATGCTGCTGTTCATATTTTTGTATGTGAAGACAATGAGACAAATGTTTTTGTATCTAGTATGGTACTACATTAAAGGAAAAATCCAACCAAAATAACATAAACACTATTAAAAACAGCTATTGGTCATGTGCTTTGTATTTCTGGGGCCAGTCTATGTTTGTGCCACTGGCCAAATGTGTTTGCAGTGCAGCTACAATGGAGTTAACATAAACAGTAACATGAGGTCAGATTTGGTGTCAGTCCCACAGAGTCAATGAGCAGGGGCTTCTTGTTCATGTGTCCTTTTGCACTGAGCACCTTTACTTATGCAAGTCAAATCTTTTCTGCTGCTGACTGCATGTCCTACCCATCTGTCTGCCACTGCTACAGCTAATATTAAAATAAATCTGAAGCAGTGTACCATAAATACAATGTAAACGTGGAATCAACCCTGTGGTATGTTTTTCACAGTGACATTGACGTGGCCCAGCAGTTCACCCTGAACCAGAGCAGAGTGGAGGAGATCACCATGAGAGAGGAGGTGGGCAACCTCAATCTGCTGCAGGAGAATGACTTTGGTAGGCATCTCAATTTTGTTCTTTCCTGCTACACATTCATACGTTCATGCATTGACCTGCCACATATGACCAAACTCCTCTATTTGCAGCTGAGAAGCTCTGCTGGAGGATTTGTGGATAAATACTTTGTGCAGAACATGGCTAATTTAACCGTAGTTGTTCAGGCTGGAGAGCATCAGATGTTCCCTGCACAAATTGTTGCCATCAGATTTCAACCAGTGACCTTCCAGTCACAGGCACTCTTCTCAGACCTTTAGGCAGTTTTCATTATTGTGGTCGATATAACTTCCTCTGCTTACCCACAGTTCACAGTCCGCACTTTTACCATATGGGCAACATAAAAATAATCAATAAAAAAATAATCAATTCTTTTGTACAGCTGATTTTGGAATGGACGACCGGGAGATGATGCGGGAGGAAAGCGCATTTGAGGTGGACATCATGGGCGCGTCAGCTTCCAACCTGCTGCTTGAGGCCGAGGGCGGAGCTAACCAGATGGCTGACAAGTCTAATCACCTGGAATACGATGACCAATATAAGGACGACTTCGGAGACAACCCCATGGAGAGCAGCGAGGGAGGCATGCTGGGTAAGTAGGCGGTGAATGAGATCGTTGACTGCTGCTGATGCTTTGCTTTTGTTTTTATCCTTTTTGTCTTTATCTTAAGCCAGTGTTTTAGCCAAAGAACATGTATGTAATTGAAATAATGGTGAGATTTGTGCAAACACTTAAGGCTAGTTTGAACTTTTACAACAGTAAATTTTTATCTCAATTCACAGATGTAGTTTATATTGGAGATTGTGGACTTCTCTATTTTATGGTTGCACCTCTGTTCTTGTTGAAGAATAATGTCTCTTCTAAATAGTGGCTGGTTTTAGACAGGAACTCAGTCTGAATATGTTATCGTCACTTCATTGTCTGCTGTAGCATGTTCCCATGGTTTATGTTCTGTGTGAGGAGAATTTATTTAGTCATTACAGCCCACTGGAAATATATATATTATCAACCTTTTTTCTTTCTTTTTTTTTTAAAGAGGAAGCATTTCTGAGAAGTGTTTCTCTTTTACAATACAGTGAATGACCTCATGCTACACATCCTTTGCTCAGTGTGCAGCCCTCATCTCCTGTCTACATTTATTTTAAAATTTTAGTAGCTGAAGCTTTTTGTAGAGTGACATGTTTACAGCAGTAGAATAAACCCAAATCTCTGTGTAGTGGACAAGCTGCTGAGCAATGGAGGTGGCATCTTTGATGACCCTCCTGCCATCACAGAGAGCGTTATGATGCCTCAGGACCATGGCGATGATGACGACGATTTTGATGCCCTGTCAGGTAAGTTTCACAGAGTACATCATCGCCAGAGCCGCAACAAGTGCCACATTGTGTTATGTTTTTGTTATGCTATAAAAAAAAAAGTTGCAATTACAGTGCAACTGTCCATATATAATGATATAAATATCCAAATAGGAGCCATTTCTATAGTACAACACCTACTGGAACTGTCTCCAAATTATAACACAGTGTGTGTTTGTGTGTATGCCATTAACAGCAGGAGCCCCAGACAGCCCAGACTCGGGCCCAACAGAGCCCCTACCAGCTATGGCCGACCAGACAGAACAGACCACACTGGTTCACAACGAGGAGGAAGCTTTTGCCCTGGAGCCTATTGACATCACAGGTATGTTAGTGTCACTCAGGTGTGAATTTTCAGGGTGTTTTTGCAATCGCCCAAGTAATACGATTATTTCAACACAATTAATATTCAGCCGGACCTGAGTGGCACACTTGGCCTCAAACCACTGAAATCTTTAAAGGGACTGGGTTTTTTTCCCACACATTTTAAAAGTTAATGCCAACACAATACTGTAATTCTTTTCAACTACCTGTCATTTCGCATGGAAACATAATCAGTGATTATTAAAACATTTCCAGCATGCTCATTGGCTCTTTTGTTTTTTCAGAAAGATGTGAAATTCACAGGAGATGTAAGATAAAGGCTGTTTAGCCAAAAATTTCAAGACTAGAAATTAATTTGACAAATTTAAGGACTTAAAGCAGGAAATGGAAAATGCTTGGACATTCAATACCACTGTAAATTACTTGAATCTGAGAGTATGTGTATACCACTGAATATGAGTAATACTGTTACGTGCTTAAATTTACTGTGTTGAAAAGAAGAGGAGAAGAGTTATTGTATTTTAGAATTGAAATTATATCGGAACCATGTATTAGAGATGCCTTTTCTGCATCAAGAATTAGAGCTGTTTTGATTCGCTGCACTGATTTGTCTCCATGTCCCTTCGTCCCGTGCAGTGAAGGAAACCAAAGCGAAGCGTAAGAGGAAGCTGATCGTGGACAGCGTCAAGGAGCTGGACAGTAAGACCATCCGTGCCCAGCTGTCCGACTACTCGGACATTGTCACCACTCTGGACCTGGCACCCCCCACCAAGAAGCTGATGATGTGGAAGGAGACCGGAGGAGTGGAGAAGCTTTTCTCTCTGCCTGCTCAGCCACTCTGGAACACCAGGCTGCTCAAGGTAACAGAAAGCTTTGTAGCTTTGTGTAGTGAATTGGGTTTAATTGTATTCAGTGATGCAGTGGTAGATGAAACAGTGGGGGGTTGATGACCTCTAGTTGTGATCATTATTGTGCATCACAGCCATTAATTTTCTGAAAACTGATTGATGATTTCCCACTAAAAACAGTCACCATTTCAATTTTCAATTCAATTCAACTGGCTTTATTTGCATAAATGTTTCCATATGGCCAAAGCATTACAAACTGAGACATATATATATAATAAATACAGATTTGAATAATCTGAGACAATTAAGAGTATTTCTGTCTCTCTGCTGCTGTTCTGCCTCGTTTCACTCTCTCCCTTTTCTCTCTAGATGTTCACGAGGTGTCTGACACCACTGGTACCAGACGAGTTGAGGAAGAGGAGGAAGGGCGGTGAAGCTGACAGTCTGGATGAATTCCTCAAAGACCTGGAGAACCCTGAGGTGCCCAGAGAGGAGACCATGACTCACCAGCAGAGAGACATCATTGGTAAGATGTGCATGTGTATCCCAGGTTTTAATTCTGCTTGTGAGGTAAAGAAGTTGTAGCATAAACGGTACTACTATCAGAAATGAATCTATACTTTGACTATCAGTATGACTAACTAACTTGGTTTAATGTGTGAATTAGGGTTAATTAAGGTTGAGGTTTGGCATGTAATTGATAGGTTGGGAATTAGACACGAGGGAATTTTGGAAGGTTTATTCCAGACTGGAAAAGTCAGGAAATTCAATAAATTCATGGAACTTGTTTTTAACCAGACGTAACAGAATTTAGTTTTCATTTTGTCCATGTTGTATTAAATTACCCTGCAAAATAAAGTCAAAATAATAAACTTTAATAAGACCTGTGAATCTGAAATGTTTAAAATCTTGATAAAAGAAAAAAACCTATAAAAACTATTTTTTATAGGTTATGGAAATTTTGTGTTTTAGTCATGGCAAGTCATGGAAAACTGAAGGAATTTTACATTTTACATAGAATGGGAATGCTGGCAAATATTTCCCCACCATTCTGGACTTACGTCAACCCACAGCAGTTTCTTGTATAAAATAAGAAATAAAACAGCCATCACCACTTTGTGTATTTTTATTCAGTGAGAAATTAGTGAAGAAGTAGAGGGAGAACACAGGAGGAAAAGCTCTTTCAGGATTTGCTCCCTGGCCAGTAGGGCCACATGTGTTTCCAGAGTCAGGGGACTAAACCAGACAACTGTTTCTGTGCACACAAACAAAAATTATTTCATCCGTGTGAGTTTCTCTAATATGCATGTCCATTCCCCCTGCAGACCAGACCATCATGGAGGAGCCCAGCGTCCTGCAGGCTTCAGCCATGGAGGGCAGCAGGACCACGCTGGACGAGACGATCATGCCCCCTCCGTCCTCCCAGCGCGGACTCAAACGCAAAGCCCAGGACACAGAGCCAGCCCTGCCTGTGAGTACAGCCTTTCCCTTGGCAGTCGGCTCTGCATAGTGAAGCACATGAACACTCACCGCCCATCTTTACGCCCATAAGACTATTTCACCTCCGATATCATTTCTATATATTGATGTCTGAATTTTGTCATACTCTTTTCACTCCTCTTTACCTTTAACTATTCTGTTGATTTCTACTCTTTTTTCCCCCCACTGCTGCTATCCATCCTCTTGCCTACCCTCTCTCTGCCTTTCTCTCTTTTTTCCCCTCTTCTGTTCCCTCCAGATGGGTACTCTGGACCAGCAGCAGCAGCCGGCGCCCCGGCCCTCTGGTGTGTCCCAGCAGCTGGAGGTGTCCGGTGTTGAACTGCCTCCAGAGGAAACCACTACCAACATCAGCCAGCTGATAGAGCTGGACCTGCTTGGTGACAAGAACAAGGAGAAGAAGAACGACGACGACTCTGATGATGAGGTGAGGCAGGGTTTCATAAAAACTTAGACAGTACAGAACAGATTTTTAACCTTTTCCGTTATGCAGGGAAAGTGAACTGAGCATGCTTGCTCTTTTTCAGCCGCACCCAGGTTCCCATTCAGTTACACATTCACTGCTCTGAGCTGCTCGTTACAATCAGTCTAATGCTGTTGGCCAGTGAACAGCTGTAGCAGTTCAGGGTGAAGTGCCTTGCTCAAGGGCACTCAAACAGTGAGTGAGTGACTCTCCTGTCCATGAACAGCTACTGTCAAAATGCACTCGAGAAAGGCACAAAAGCCCATACTGCTCCATTTTCCATTGAACCCACAGGCGTTTTCTGTAAATGGCAATGTGTTTAAAAAAAATTTTTGAAAGCTTTTTTTCCCACAGTATAGTCAAATGAACCCGACATGCGCCAGGAGCAACACAGAATGTGAATAATGGACACTGAAAGCACAATTTGAGTACTACGGTTTGAGTAATTTCATGCAAGAAGAACTAGTTCGACTACAGAGGGATTTCAATTATCTAAAATCGTCGTCCCTCGCTAGTCCTTTTTAGACTTGTAATAGAAACCATGTCTGATTTCATTTCCACTTATTAGGAGACAGAACAGTAATCAGTAGATTAATACAGAAAAACTTTTTTTTTTTTTTATTCCTTAGTTGGTCCTGCTCTTCTGTGTCTATTTTCCATCAATGTTTGTCGCTGTGTGTTTGTGTCAGGAGGAGGAGGTGCAGGGGGGAGACCAGGACCAGGAGGAGAGGAGGTGGAACAAAAGAACCCAGCAGATGCTTCACGGCCTGCAGGTACGTGGGTCACATGACGAGCCAGAACATGATGGGCACAACTCACCTGAGCTGATGCTGCGTTCACTTCATTCAGAAGAAACATTTATCTCTATAACTCGGAAGTGTTCATTTATTTATTGTTTAACTTGTTGGGACACTTACAACCAGTATCCAAAATCATTTTTTTTCCGAATTTAAAATTCGCCATAAACAAAGACCAGCAGATATTGATCACTTTTCAGAAATAAAGTTGATTTTTAGTGTAAGTGGTAGTTTCTCTTCATAACCCTGAAGTCCAGACTCCTGGTGCATTCCTGCTTTGTCTTGACCCACTTTGTATTTTTGTGACACCAAGTGGCAGATATCGGATCTTGCAGAATATTCCTGCACTTCCTACTTGTAATTACTAATAGGAAGCTGATGTGAACAGTTTATCTCAGTTGACAGCTAACATTTTTTTTTAAAAACTGGTAATACAGTGTTAGACTGGGGTCACTGCTGGGTGTGGTGGAGCATCATTTGTGGTTCGACAGACTAAAGATAAACACCTTCTGACACACTTTGAATTTAAATCTTGTGAATTATACTCTGCATTATCCCCTTTCTACTTTCTTTTGTGACTCTGTGTGCTGTCTCATAAAGCACAAACGCCTTAATATAATATCATTTACATGTGAATTTTGTCTGTTGTGTTGGTGCTCTTATCTGGAGTGACTTAACAGTAAAAGCAGCAGCAGCACAGTAATTCTCAGTGTCTAGATTACAAACAGTGGAAGTAGTTAATCAAAGTCACAGCACCAAATTTTGATACCTACATGCACCAGAATGTCCCTGCATCCCTATAATGATTGTCATGGAGCTTTGAAAACTTAATTCCAGATAGGAAAAAGTCAGGAAATTTAATACATTCTTGGAACAAGTTGTTGAATTTTGTCAGCAGCCTCCATTAAAATAATCAGCAACTAGTTATTCATCAAACATTTATTTTCCATTATGTTCACGTTATGCTCACTTCCCTCGCAGAATAAAACATAATGATAAACTTTAATAACACCTTTGAATCTGAAGTGTGTTTATAATGTTGGTTGAGGAAAAAAACTTATGTTTATACAGGTCATAAAAATACAACATTTTATTAATGGAAAAGTTAGTGAATTTTACTTTTGAAGTGAGGATCTTGATGCATGATAGAAGAGTTCTTGGTAATGAAATAGAAACTGAAGAAATCAAAATTTTGTAATAACATAAACACTTTTAACCCCTGAACCATTGCTGTTGAAGACTCAAACGAGTTTTAGATAGACGACCTGTGACTTGTCAGAGCTGCTTGTCCCTGACTCTCCTCTCACTTTGCCACAGAGGGTGATGGCCAAGACGGGCGCCCAGTCGGTCAGCCTGCTGGACCTGTGCAGGAACAACAACAAGAAGCAGGCGGCCGCCAAGTTCTACAGCTTTCTGGTTCTGAAGAAGCAGCAGGCGGTGGAGCTCGTCCAGGAGGAGCCCTACAGCGACATCATCGCCACGCCCGGACCTCGCTTCCACATCATCTAGGAGACCCGACTTACCACTTCACCTTGTGTTTTTATCCAAAAAAAACCCACCCCCTACTCCCTGCATCTGGTCAAAACAACACTGGTTTGTTTGTTTTTTAACTCTTGATTTTATGTTTTGGGTTTGTTGTTGTTTTGTATATGATGTGTATTATTTTGTGTGTCTTGGTGCTTTTTTTTTTTTTTACCTCCATGTACTTTTTGTTTTGATCTTTTAATGTCAAGCAGTGATGGGAGGAATGAGTTCTGACTAGCATGGTTGGTTTGTTTAGATTTTGTCAGTGGTTCCTGCTGCATAAGGAACCACTGAGAGAGATAGAGAGAGAGATAACAGTGATAATTTAATCAACCATGTTACTCAACAACTCATCTGTCCCAATACTGAGGGGGGGTGGGGAAGGTTCTCATATTTTATACATATTACCCAACAGGAGCATGTAGTATATCCATCCAGTTTCTGCAACAAAATGTTTAAACAGTTACTGTTAAGGTAGTGATTCCACCAGCAGTTTATCGGTGTCCAACTACAGCATAGCAGCCTCAAGCATTCCAGACTGTAACGTCTTATTTTTTGCTTTACAAATGTTTAGACTTTGCTTGCATCATAGACTCTGGTTACGCCTCCAGAATCAGCAAATCTATGAAATGGGGCTCCGTAGTTGGATCAGCCTATAGATGATGTAAACATCAGTGGTCTGCCATAGTTGCATGCGCTGTCCTGAAGTATTTTATTAGTTAAATTGCACTAGAAGCTGCATTTTTATACCTTGTTCTTCAGATGAGTTCCATTATGTGACTGCTTTTATCCGGTGTTCCCTTTGCAGATGAATAGTGGTTTGGTTACAACTGGATGAAAATGCTGTCTATTGACAGTTCAACTATTCAGCTATTGTGGTTTACCAGAATATCACTTCAACAGTATCCTGATAGTGTAAATCAAGTAGCTACCTGTGAGTGTAAAACAGCTTCTGTTGTATATTCATTGACTGTAGTAATATATAATGGTTATATTGGATATTACACATTCATTGGATATTTACAAATCATTTGATTCCTAAGCAGGATGCATTGTTATAATTTAAAGAATGTGACTTGGTACCATGTGATCAAATTAAGTCTGAATGCACATACTCACCACATGCATTGTTTGGACTCTAAACACGTTTTAAAGAGACAGCTCTGCAAACTGAGCGGTACAGTAGATGAACAAGCAGACCAACTTGTTCCAGCTCCGCTTCCTCTCCTCATCCATTTGTAAAGACAGCTGAATGCATCGTTTTTGATATCCACCCCCCTTCCAGTTGTATATCATGTAATGTTTCAGTGCATCTTATATTTTAAACTATGTGCCTGTAAACTTGCTTTTTTATTTTGTATAAAACCCAAGTACAGAACTTGTAGATACTGACAGAAAAAAAATGCTATGTGTCAGAACTGTTATGATGATGCCATGCCTGTAGTCCTGAGCCCCGGCAACTGTTATGTAACTTTTTTTAATAAAACAAATACTGTGAGCAGTATTCATGTTTGACTGGCATTATGTTCATAATGCTGCCATTTATTCTATACAACAGCACCTGAACAGACAGGATGTTGGGCAGATTGTTTTTGACAGGGACATGTTTGCTGTATAGGGTAGTAATGAAACATGTTAAAAGTTTAACCTAGAGCTGGGCAATGTGGCTTAAATCAAATCAAGATATCTTTGATTGTATACCTTGATATTGATATTGTGACAGTACTATTGGTGGTTTCATAAGATATTTACATACAAAACAGTCAGTAATGTGGATGTGATGACCAGGTAGAGTCAAATAACAGAACAGCTACGACAGCCTTAATAAGTTGAGAAAATTGCATTTTTTTTACTGTAATGTAGCCTTTAAGAAAACATTTATAGCACTGTATCACTGTATTACAATATCCAAAAACCCAGACAATGTCCCAATCCCAATATTGATATTATACTATACCGCCCAGCCCTAGCTGAACCTGTCCTATTGACTGATTTGACATTTTTTGAGCAGTGCAGCATCATCGTCCATCTTGGCATTTGCCAAAATGCATATTAAACTCTTCATCATCTTCAAATAATATTTAGACAAGGCACAAAACGCCTGTTGCTGCTATGTTCACACAGAATGGGAGTCTCTGGCTGCTTGCCACACTATTGACTAGTGACTGGAGCTGCGGGCGCGCTCTCCCCTCCATCCTTCCTGCGTCTCTTGTGCCGACTCCTTTTCTTCTTCTCCCCCTCTGTTTTCTTCAGCGACGGCGTGGGCAGCCCTTTCTTCTTCTTCTTGAGGCAGCTCAGAGGGTTGGGGTTGCTCTGTTTCCTCTTGCGCTTCTTGCCCCGCCGCTCCCCCTCCTGGGCGATGCCCTGCTCCTCCTTCAGGCTGCGGATACTGTGCTGCTGGGCCGGGGTGACCAGCTCCCCCATCTGGACGGCCTGGACGTGGTCGAGCGACGTCTGGCTGGGCTTGTCCAGCACGATGGTGTTGAGGATGATGTACAGCAGAGGCACGCCTGGGATTTTCTTCAGGCCTGCTGTCACCTCGTGGTCCTGGAGATTACACATGCACGTATTGAATAGTAGACTTATGCCAGGGGTTCCCAACCTTAAAAACTACTCCTTCAATTACATGAGCATTAAACCACACACTCCTATTTGTTAATATTATCCTCAGTGACCCAAATGTTACATTTTTTATTGTTATGGTTTAGGACAGAACTCCATATCTACTATGGCATCAGTGATAACAGTGGGAAAAGTAAGACCTATGATAAAAATAGTCATCCTTATTCATTCTCACTGTGCTAACTCCCATTGAATCAAACACCGGTGAAATGAAACTGGGATCTTCATTACATGAAGATCCCATGTAATGTCCTAGAACAGTGGTTTTCAAAGTGGGGTCCAGGGACCTCCAGGGGTCTTTGAGTGGATTCCAAGGGGTCCTCAGAAAAATGAGGAATAGTTTAATTTTACTATAATTTAATTCATTATGCATTGCTATGATAAAAATTTTTTATGAATGAATATTTTAACATTTTAATGTCACCACTATAAATCTATTTGTCAATGTTTAAGTATGAGATCCAAGCAATTTAATATCTAACACAAACCAAAATGTCTTTTCACATCAGCGCCCAAAGTCAAAATCACTTCAAATGGAGGTCCGTGATTTAATGACAGTCAACCTGGGGGTTCAAAGCATGAAAAAGTTTGAAACCCCTTGCCCTAGAGGACCCCAAAGCCCCCCTGACTCCACTTTCCACCCTTCTCAACACTGTGGCTAAGCAAAAACCCTCTGGAAATGCAAATGTATGCAGATACAGACCAGACACAGAACAAAATCCCAGGCCCCCGTTACTGAACCAAATCCCTCTAGCAAGTTTTGGTTTGCTCTTATTGTGTTTTTGCTCAGTTCCATATTTGCTTGTGGCTCTGTATCGTCTGCTTGCATAACATCTGACTGCCATGACCTCTTGTCTGGCTGTGTGATATTTGATTGCTTGTTTGATGATATTGGATTATTTGCTGTTTCATGCTGCTTTCCTTTTTTTTTTTTTTTATTTTGCCCCTTCACATTTTTAACACCATGCTCGGGACTTAAATTTGAAAATTTGAGACATTTGAGGACCAATAGGACTCAAATAAATCAAATCAAAATCTGCACATGGTTTGTAACAATATCAATACCTTACGGATCAAGTTTGATCAAGTCATCAGTGGTTTATGTGATTATGTTTCAGCTTAGGCTAGGCTAACAGTGCTGAATAAGCCAATGCAATCAACCCATCCGGTCCTTTATGCAGGCATCTGTTTTCCACTTCATTGTGTCACCTTTTGTATTAAGAACCTGATATGCACAGATACCTCCTTGCCCTGCAGGGTCTTACAGGTGGATGAATCATAAAGAGAGAGATTAAGCAGCAGGTGTGTGATCAAACTGCATGTACCTGTGTGGCAACAAAGTAGTGGTGTGGGTTCGTCTCCTCCAGCATGGAAAGCAGGCACTCTGAGGCAGGAACGGGGCTCTTGAAATGTTTACAGTTCCTGACCTGAAACCTCTGCAGGATGATTTTGGCCCCATACAGCTCCTTTCCCAGAGACTCCAGCTCTTTCAGTGCACAGCTGTGACAAAACACAATCAGACACGGGTTTAATGTGATATGAATGTGCGTCAATGGAGTTTATAATGTTTGTAATGCACACAGAGAAATATCTACTCACTTGGTGGTGCAGAGTTGCACTTCCCCCATCAGGTATTTTGGCATTTGCTCCTTGATTTGAATCTTGTTCTTCAACGCCGCTTGGCAAAAGGTCCCGTCGATAAGGATTTGAAATGGCTCCCTGAAGTTGAAGTTGTATTTGTAGAAGCTGATGGTTTTCTTTGCTTGCTTCTGTCGCTTGATCTTCATGATGACTGGCCAGTAAAACTAGTGGCTGGCTACTTTCTATCTATCCCCCTTAGAAAATTAAAGAAATAAATCCCTTTTGTACACTGATCTGTTGCTTTAAAATATTAAAGTCAGTCCACTTGGAAGGCTTTAGTATATAGATTTCAGGTAGAGTTTAAAGTCATCTGAGGTATTTCAGCGTGGAGACTGCATAGTAAACAACACGCTTGCACTGCCACCTTCTAATGCGTCCGGAGGGAAACCAAATATAAAACAAAAGTTCCGACAGTTTTGCCTTCTGGGGTTTTGGCAATACTAAAACGCATGTGATCATCAGATTAATTTGAAGAAGGCGTAAAACCAAAAGAAAAAATAACCCACTTGTTTTAGTATCTGTATATATTAGAGTAACATCTGCTGTTTTACATAATGTATGGTCATGAAGTGGTTTCACGCCATCGACATATGTAACTTACCTGTAAATGACATTAAAATTAGAAAAGTGAGCAACTGAAGTGCTGACACTTTTCCTCTAAGTAATTAAAATTACT
>OMKZ01043344.1:0-11283 GCA_900302535.1 Neoniphon sammara
TTATGTTTAAACAGAAGTTTTGTAAGCGACTAGTCTGAAATCAAGAATTTTTCAGGTGCCACTTAAATCTGTAATATCTAACATGGCTGGAAGAAAAGATCATATGTGCAGTAACAGCCATTTGAAAGGCTTGGCCAAATATATTTGAAATGGTGCAGAAAAGATGAGCATTTTTACTCATGGACGCAACATCATTATAGAGCCCCACAGTGGAAGCTGAGGGGCTTTATACCAAGGCCACGTTTAATTATAACCAAAACTAGTAATACATTAAAAAAAAAACTATTTATGAAATTAATAAAACTATTAATGAAACTAGAAAGTGCAGTTCCTGAAGAAACTGCAGGTGATTGCTGTATAATAATTTTTGTTGAAACATGGTGCTAGCACAGTACAAGCAAAAACAATGGGGTGTTTCTAGGTCATTGCTATGGTGTTCTGGAAGTTTGCTAGGATGTTTCAGGCAGGTGCTCAGTCGTCGCTAGACGGTTGCTAGGCGGTTGTTATGGTGTTCTGGATGGTTGCTAGGCCATTGCTAGGCAGTTGCTAGGGTGCTCTGGGGGTTTGCTAGGGCATTGCTAGGCGGTTGCTATGGTGTTCTTGATGGTTGCTAGGGTGTTGCAAAGCAGTTTCTTTGGTGTTCTGGGTGGTTGCTAGGGCATTGCTAGGCGGCTGCTATGGTGTTCTTGATGGTTGCTAGGGTGTTGCAAAGCAGTTTCTTTGGTGTTCTGGGTGGTTGCTAGGGCATTGCTAGGCGGCTGCTATGGTGTTCTGGATATTTGCTAGGGCATTGCTAAATGTGGGAATGAAAGAATTAAATTTGGCTTTGATGTATATATTTTTCCCCAATGGCCACTGTGTGGCTCCATTGCTTAGTGTTGATTGAAATATAAAAAAATAATAAAAATATGTAGTTTATATGCAGTTTAGTCATATATTGGACTAGTCTCGCACGTCTGTATTAGTAATTTCTCGGATCACCTGCTTTCTCTCTGTCCTGAGGCTCCTGTGTGAAAATGAGACTACAGATAGCCCTGAGCCAAATGTAAAACACTGACATGCAACAAAAACATTTACATAACAGCATAACAGCATATAACAGCATATTAACAACAAAATATAAACCTTCATCTTCTTCTCTTCATCTGCTTCAACTTTCTGAATTAACAGAACAGGTATTCCCATGTCTCACATAACACACACTTTTGCCTCCACTCCTTTCCCTTCTTGGTCTAATTCCTCGTCTAATTATTTACCTTCCTCCTCCCTCCTCCACATTGTTCTGGGCCTTGGCTCCCGGCTCTGCAGCAGCACACCCTTTTTTCTTTCTTGTTTCTTTTTTACTGTGCCATTAAGTCATGCCTCAATGTCCGGCAGTGCGCCATGAGACCAACGGCCTTAATCCCCCGACCAGCTCCCAATCGGCTAACAAGCTAATGAATGAAAACGCTGTGAGGCGTGTGGTGCGTCAACCTGCGTCAGCCTCCTTCCACATCAAGTAGCGCTTTATTAAAGTAACAATCTGTAACATTTTAATAGAAATGAATCTCAGTGTTTCTACTTTTTATCACTGATTGACAATAGCAATTCAGCCTGAAAGAGAAAGAGTTCACCCAAAATACAAAAAAGGATATTTTCCCACTTAGCTCTAGCGCAGTCTGTCCATTCAAATAATGTGTGCGATTTGGCAAGGTTTCCTGTCTGTCTCCCTTCACCCCAATACAATGGACCTGGATAGGTATTTGTTTGTGGAGCTCAAACTGTCAAAATTTTAAATGTAAAAAACTCAACAGCAACAGTTCTTTCCAATAACAATGACAGAGATACCCGACATAATCCACAGCCCTCGGGAGTAAAGAGTTTCATCAGGAACTATTTCCTGCTGAAGAACACCGGAAAACTGTATCTACCTGACCCCAAAGAGTACGAGTTAGAGGCGGATAGATACAGTTTGTTCTTTGGGGAAGAATGTGTCAGACTGGAAACCTCGCCAAATCACCCAGAAACTACCCAGATGGAAAGACTGCAGGGCTAAGTGGGAAAATATCTTTTTTGGAATTTTGGTGAACTGTTTCTTTAAATTTGCTGTGCTAAACATCAACAGAAAATCCAAGGAAAAACCCAAGTGATCCCTGGGAAAAAACACCACTGAAATGAGAGCTTAGCACCTGAGGTGTCGCCAAAATTAGAGAAAAAAAAATTTGTGGATTACCTCTATGAAAAATGTGATACTAGGACAGAGCTGTCACACACACACAGACACACACACACACACACACACACACACACACACACACACACACACAGATCAGGCTTTCCAATGCCTCACAACAGCACCCAATAAGCTTGCAATAACAACTATGACCAATCCGCAGCGAGCGCCCTCATAAAAAGCATCTTGACGTGTGACTGCTGATGGAAACTCTCTGTTCTCCTAATAGCCCTGGAACAGGACCTAATGTCCTGTCCACTCTGAAAAGCAAAAGGGCTTCCAGGAACCTTCAGAGGTTCTTCGGATCGCAGCCACAGAGGAGCAACACTGAGGAAAAATACAAAATACGGGACGTTTCTCTCCAAATCTATTAGGGATGTTTTTATTGGCAAAGAACCCCTAGGTGTTTATTAGCGCCCTTTCAAAGAACCCCAATGAAACTCCAGTTTTCTGAGTGCACGCCTTAGTCCCGCCCCTACTGAACGGCCTCTATCTTCAGCCATAAACATCTCATTTCATGGGTGGGTGGGTGTGGCTGAGTGGACCGAGGGTGGTGAGTGTTGCTTGGTCAGATGTCATATTTTCCGACTTGGAGAAAACAAGTCTATTTGTGAAGTCGCCACAGGAGCAGAGTGTACCTTTGCTTCAGGAGCTTGTGTGTGTGTGCATGTGTGTGTGTGTGCGTGTGCGTGTGTGTGTGTGTGTTTTCAGGAGCCTGTTTGGTGGCTGGCTGGCTGGCAGGACGGTCCCAGTTGCAGATTGTTCTGTCACTCGGTTGGTTGGCCGGTGAGCCTTGTTATTACCACAGCTTGGTTCCACTCAGGCTCGGCCAAAAAAATGCATTAGAATATAACTTCAAATATTTACACTGGTTGAGTTGCGCCCGGTCTCGCCGCACACTTAAAACGACCTCAAACTACGACACAAATGATAATTCAGTCAAGCGCTCTGTTCTTTTCGAGTGTTGAAAACAGTGTAATCACCTCGCATTTTGCCCAGATCCGCATTATCCCTCTAAACTCTTGCATCACTCATTAATGTGGGAGAATGAAAGATGAGGTGTGTTTGTGTGGGAGAGAGATGGAGCATGAGGCAGAGCGACAGAAAACAGGCTATAATTCAGTAAACCATTATATCTGCATTGTGGAAGTAGCAAATTGAACCAAATCTCACAGTCATCCCCTCTCCCTGTCTGTTCCACTTTTCCATCTGGGGTCTAGTTAGTGTGGAGGGTGTATAGCAGTAGCCTATACCCACATCCCATAGCCATAACTTTGAGGTCAGCCGCTGGCATGTGAAAAGAGCCCTCTCAGATCTGTCAGTGTGTGTGATCCCGCACTGGACCGAACGGCACCAGAACCAAAACGAGGCCAATCTGACATTTTCCACTGCAGCTCCTCTGGGTCGACTCAAGTCGCAAACAAACTAGCTTGCTAAGAATCCCATAGTGACGTACTGAGAAATTTAATATGTGCCATTGTGGAAACTTTTAGCCAAAGTGCCCCGCAGTGCCACTAATGTATACATTTAAATATAGGCAGCACCGGTGGGAACTGAGCTCTGAACCCTGGCGGCACCAGTGCCTCAGCTATAGAGCACTGCCTCAAGAAACATCTACTGAGCTTCGACTTATGTTGCCCTCATTGGTGACGTTGAGCTGCAAAGCTTTAGCACCTTGAATTTAACAATGAATATTTGAAGATATTCTGCAGCTTTAGATGGTGTCTTCACCATAGTAACAGTCGATGAGGTTCATGGGTAACGTTTAGAGCCATTTGACGTACCAAACTGGAGAAGAACGTGATTTCTCGGAAACATTTAGAAGTGATGGCCATAACAAAACCCTGTAGTATTGTTTATTTATCCAGTAGACTCCTCTAATTCAGTGCTGAGCAAAAAAACGCAGGTATCTTTAAAAATTAGAAACTCAATGGGAACCTGTGGCTCTGCCCACTTTGCAACCGTTGGGCTTTCAGGTAATGCGATTGGCCGCATAGGAGGTTCTTGATCAGCTTTGGGGCAACATTAAGTAGCTGATTGTGTTTCTTGTGTTCCTAAATGTGCAGCTTGCTCATCTCAGCAAATTTGAATAAATATCCCTGTGCTATAAATTTCGCAAAATGATCCATCTAGTTGATTTGTCTTATGATGAAGCCAGTTTTTCAGCTAGCTATCCATAGTATCTCATAGCACTGTCTTGTTAACACAGTCGATTTGTGAATTAGTTCATGTGCCTAAGTAGTTACTAATAGTCCATATCAACATTAGCATCGGGTGCTTTGTGAAATCAGTCTACTGGGTGGTTAACTATCCAGTGAAGCCCAAAAATAGCTGACTATTCTCAAGCTACAACTTGTCGTGTTTTGGAGTAGAAACTAAGGCAAAAGGTAATTTACTGTACCAGTAACCTATATTTGGAAAAAAATCTGGCTTATTAGAGTTTCCATTTCCATTCCATTTCCATTTCAAATCCTACCATGAGTGAATTCACCTACACCCACAATGTTGCAATCGTTTGCTCATATCCCTCTTTTTCTAGCCTAATTTTTCTATATTTAGCCATTATTCATGTAGAGCCAATTCTCCACTGGATCTGTCCTGACTCACTGGTGATATTCATGCTGTTGTTTTGAACCAGAAAGGTGAAGGAAAACTCCCCTTCACCCATGATTTGACTGAAATAGGAAGATATTTGCAGTAGCAGGCTGGCTCTATCAGGTTTCTGACCCCTTGGACTTGAAACACCGGGGATTGGCAGAGATAGGTCGTGACAGGAGAAAGTGACTCAGCATCTGTGGAACAATTGTGTGCTTGAATGAGGTCAATGGAGTGGAAACTATATGGTCCAATATTGTCTCCAGTGTCATGGGTTATAATGAACCAGTGTGGGAGTAATGAAACTGCAGACATTACAAAGCATAGACTAATCAATTTACAGTACAAAGGGAAGTGAAGTGGCACCCAGTCTAGAGGTCATGTTTCGTGCATTCGTCCTACATTTGTACTGCAGACACTTCTTTCTTGAACACTTTGCCGTAAAACTAAATTAGTCTAGTGATCCAAAATATAACAATGGTGAGGTATGAGCTCAGATTGTCTTAGGTTATATTTTTAGTCAATTTAGCAAAGATTTAATACATTCCTGCTCTTGAAACTTGTCTTTTAACAACCGGGCACTCTGCTTGGTGCATGGATAGGAACCATCAGTCAATGTGTGTCTTTTGATGCACAGCAGATGATGCCACACTGCATTTGGGAGATGTGAAGCACCTGGCGAAATTCATTTCAGAGATCCTTGAAGTCACTAAGAATAGGAAATGTAAAAAAATATAGTCAGTTGCCTACATGTTTCAGCCATTAATTCAGCCGCTCACTCCTGCAGGAGTATTTTGATGCTCTGTTCCCTCCCTCTGTTTCCTCAAATCTAAAATATGTCACCTGGTGAGCCCAAATACTTTTACAATATAAGACATTATATACGTCTTTAGGATGGGTCGCTGCAGTGGAAATGCAGGTCTGGATCTTGGCAGTGTTGACGCCTTAACTCCTAAAGTTAAGTTGATGTCTGAAACTTGGGGGAACTGCACTGTATTTTTCCTGTTTTAAAGTGATGATCTGGTGATAAAGTGGTAACTTTTTTTTTTGGCAACTTTCCAGCATACAGTGAAACTTCGAGGTAAGACGACCGGATGAAGATCTTAGTGCTGAAACATCAGTGAATAGGCATTTTTTATTGCAAGCAAGAAGAACGTGTGTGGGGGTTCCTTTATTTGCTGGTGACTTTTTTTGGTACTTTTTTTATTTTTTATTTTTTGGTATATTTGCTGTGGTGTTTCTGCACTGAACTTCCCAGAGGTCACCTGTCAATCAAACGGCGTGCATGGTACTGTGATGTCTTTTTCCTTGGATTTTCTACTGGCGAAGTTTGAGGCTCTGGAGGTGGCACTCTTTTCTTTGTCAGTTCAGCCACGGTGGCTATCACCGCCACCATGGCTCTTCTTCTTCTTGGGCTTCTTCTTCATTGTATTGTTCTTCTCTTGTTTTTTCCAAGCAAACTGCTATTGCTGCCGCTGGAAAGGCAGAATGGAAAACTTTCTGCATTACAGAGGATTTTTCCTAGCAAAGACCTACAAGACACCTGGTGTTCAGAACAGCCAATACAAAACCTTTCATTAACTGGATATTGATTGAAACACTTTTGTGACTATCAGTTTGGCAACAGAAAGTAGTAAAATGGATTATTACTTTCCCACATTGGTGATTTTCATCCCCCCATCTACAGGTGTAATTGTAGGAAAATTCTGCTTTATCTGTGATTTGACTAAAATAAGAAATAAGGGCTTAAACACAGGGATTGACAGAGATAGATCACAACAGGCAATGGTGAGTCAGCACCATTGTTTGTAGGGTGGGAAAGAGGAATATGTGAGCGTGTGGGTGGAACAGAAATGGAAAAGTTTCCTTTTTGAGACAGAGAGTAATTTTTATCCTGATCCCAATTCATCTTCTTCTGTAACAGCCTGTTGCGGAGAAGCATCTCATATATCTTGATGATGAAGATGACTTTGTTGCCCGGCGGGTTTGAAGCCAAGTGGCGAAGGACTGACAGCCAGACTGACCCAGGCGGACAGCTAGACAGATAGTCATCCTGCCTGCCACTCTCACCTTGTCCTCGGAGAGGCTAAGGTTTCTGGGAAAATCCCACTCCACTTGCTGCCCTGTCAGTTCTTACAGCTGGCATGGCCATGTGATGGGCTGACAGAGCGAGGGAAAATGGGATCCAGCGAGCTGGTAAGTAAGACAAAGAGAGAGGGGGGGAAGGATGCTGGGAATGAATAGAGCACGGTGTTGATTGGGGGAGGGAGTGGAGAAGGTGTTAAAGAGGCAAAGAGTATCTCTGTGCCTGGACATTATCTTCCCCTGCCTTGATATTTTCATCCCTTTATTAAATTCACCTCTTCTAATTGCCTCCCTTTTCTTTCGATGTAGATACAGTGAAAACTTTAAAACACCCCAGACACTTCTTTGGCAAACAATAGCTCCTGAACGTCACTCTGTTTTAGCAACACTTAAATCACCAGAGATCCAAGAGTCCAAGGAACAAAAATAAAAAATCCTGAACATATGACAACAGGATGCAAGTGGAGGGGAAATAAGGTGCCCAGAGAAAGTGCTTGTATTTCAGATTTACTTTACACTGATTTCTCTCGACTTCCGTACAAATTAGGTGCCGTTATTGGGCCGACAAACTTGGGCATTCGCTCCAAGGGGAGGGTCTGGCTTGGACAGGCTCTCTAAACAAATGCAACAATGGTTTTTATTGTCGCGCTGGCTCAAACGCACCCACACACCCCTGGCAGGCAGCAGAGCTTTCAGTGGAACAGCCCGTCAGTAAGCATAAACTCGATTTGGCTGATTATGAACTTGAGCGGTGCTCTTAACTGAGACATGGCTGCGCTCCCTCTCTCTGTCTTTCTTTCTCTCTCTCTCTCTGCTCTCTTCCCAGCTTTGTTGGATGGAGAGATAAAGCAGAGGAGGCGGACAGAGACAGGGAAGGGATGGAAAAAGCAATGTTTTTGTGAGTGTGCATGTACACTTCTGCCTGTCCCAGAGTGTGTTTTTTCTCCTACTGCTCCATGATTGATTTTCTTGGAGCTGTCCACTCCCTTTTTGCCTTTCATATGTGTGAACAATAAATATTGGTGGCTGCTCAGAGAGTGAGGCCCTCCCGGCTGGCACCATACGTCCATCATCGTGCTGGCAAAGTGGCCGTTTAAAGCACAGCGTGGTCGGCGTTGGAAAGCCTCTGGTTGTTAGTGGTTAACCCAGGGTTCCCCACGGGGCTCGCTGCTCACCCGTCATTTTGCCAGACTCCCATAGCATTGCATAAAGTTTCCGGTGCCTATGACGCAGGACTGATTGGTCAAAAATATATGGCATATACATTTAAGGGTCAGAAGTGACTATATTATTTGTTGTGATAATGCCAGAGGCAACAGACATTCATTATGATTCATTTTGATTTTGCGGTGATACTGCGGCCACCATTGCAGAAGTCTTCCTTCATGCAGTCATCCTGCATCCATCCCACAATTATACTGCAGGAAGTTGCTTCTTGAATGCTACAAAGTACAACCGAACCAGCCAAGTGGTTACCAGATCATTATTTGTGCCTTTAGACAACATAGGGCCTTGTCCACTAATGTTTTGCACAGTCATAAACTCTCTTTTGGTATTAAAAAGTGACTGTCACAATTTACTACCAGCACAACGGGCATAAAGTGCTTATATAAACCAAAATAGCTGTTGCATATCCTGAGCATTTATACAGTGTCCCTCTGAAAGCACAAAATGCAAGCAGGCGATTATGATAATTAACCGACTACTCTGATTTATCAGGATTGATAGTGATTACCAACTTAGTGATTATGAAAAGCTTGTCTTATCTGGGTGATAACATGTCTGTGATTGTCATTGCCCAGAGGAGGCACAGACAAGCCCTGACATCTATCCTTCATGCCAGTGATGTATGTTTTGTTAACTGTCAGAAACGCTAATCAAAGTGCAAAACATTTTGATTTTGCAGCATATGAATGTTTGTTAGTTTCATCAACTAAAACTTCAATTCTGCTGCGGTGAACTTTTCTTTTCTCTGCCGTTTCTGTTGCTGAAGCCAAATCTGCATCTTCATACTGGTTCTTAGTAGATGCTAATGTTGGTAAGTTGACTATGCCCACAGGCACAACCACAGATGCAACATAATATAAAACACCAACCACATTTCACATAGGGTTTCTTTTACCTGTGCTTACCTGCTAAAAAAAGTGTCTAAGACACTGTTTACATTAGCAGATGTCTCGGACCACATAATTCACCTCCAGGTTACTGGTGTCACAATCTTCCACCCCAAGTTAAACACAGTGTTTTCTCATGAGGTTCCACCCCAGCAGTCTCTTATTATGACACTATATGAACAGAAGTCAGAGTCCAATTCAAAAGATGGAGATTTGCTGGTAATTTATCATATTACATAGGTTAAAGTTACTCTGATGTGACGTTTGCTGATCTAAAATGAAGAGCATTTTCTGTATCATCGTGCCTCAGGGATCACAAATCAGCAAGTGACCCATTTACACCTCTGCTGATTGGAGCTGAAGCCCATAATTACCAGAGACTGTTGCACGGTTCCAAACGTGGGACTGAAATGTCGGTAAACCTGTTTGCACTGAGCTCAAGTCCCAGATGGAAGTGGGTTATTGGGTCAGTGTAAAAGGGATTTTAGTTAAAAAAGAAGAAAACTTTTTGAGCCGGAATGCAGGAGTATCTTAGCAAGGATGCAGTGAGAGGTAGAATGATCTGTGTATTCAACAACATAACTCACTACTGGAAGTGCTACAAATCAAAGATTTGACAGATAGAACAAGAGAAGAAATGAGCCGGAATAAAGAGTGAAAGGTAAACAGGATTGACCCCTGGCCTGGATAAACCACATGCCAAGGTTACACAACTCCCCGCTCTGGACTAACAGCTAGAAGAACCTCCTCTCCTCCCTCTGTCTGTCCTTGCCTCCATCCATCCCTCTGTCTTTCACTCCCTCCCTCCCTCCTCTTTTCCTGAGTGAGCTTCTGTCTCCATCTGTTGTTTTCCATTCCCTGTCTTTACGTTTTTCTCTGCACCTCCCTCCCTTTGTCTACCGGCTGTGAGCAGGAGCCAAGGTGAGCGACTTTTTATTACAGAGCGATGAGAGTCCTTTGGGAGAAGCTGGCAGCTGAGCAGGTTATACACACACACCTACACACAGACACACAATTACACACTGCCAACAGTCTAGCCGGTTCAGGCCTCTCAGTACAGCTGAGCACTGGAAAAGAAGCTATGTGATGAGAGAGGCAGACAGAAGAAAATAACAGGGGTCAAACTGATCACCATGAAGTACCACACAGAGCCCCAAAGTATCACAAAGAACCATAAAGCGAACCACAAAGTAAGACAAAGTACTAGCAGAAACCACAAAGTGCTACCAAAAACCGATCAGAATCACAAGGTAAAACAAATTGGAAGCACTAGTATATCCCTTCTTCACTGGGGACGGTGCCAAATTGCAAACCATTCAGACCATTTCAACAGAAAAAACGCTGGTACTTGGTCAGGGAAATCAGCTCTGAGGCCGATTTTGTTGGGTCCATAAGTTTGCTGGACTAGAAGCAAAGAACCTGTGTCGTAAGGGGCTGGAAATTTTGTTGTTTACACTAGTTGAATTCAGGGACTACAAAAAAAAGAACATAACAAAAGTGACACTGGATGGTTCTCCAGGGAACACCCACATCTGTAATAAAGATGTCATCATTTGTCTAGCTCTCAAGCTGGTAGAAACCATGGTGGAAACATGGACCAGTTCTTAAAAGGGTCAACAGGACAACAGACAACAGCCCAAATGTGGCACCATGTCTGTCGAAAAGGGGTCAGCCTTATGTTCCCTCACCTCTATATTCCCATAGCCCCATGTTCCCTCAGCCCCCTCAGTTTGGTTAGGGTTAGAGTTCAGGGTTAGAATTACAGTTATTAATAGGCTTTAACAAGATATTAAGTTGTTTTAACTACTTGTTTAAGACAAGTGAGAGAACAGAGCTGAAGGACCATGGGGCTGAGGGAACATAGGGCTGAGGGACCATGGGTGTAAGGGAACATAGGGCTGAGAGACAATGGGGCTAAGGGAACATAGGGCTGAGGGACCATGGAGCTAAGGGAACATAGGGCTGAGGGACCATGGCGCTAAGGGAACATAGGGCTGAGGGACCATGGAGCTAAGGGAACATGGGACAAGTGAAGATAGTTCTGAGGGATTATGGGGCTGAGAGACCATGGAGTTAAGGGAACATAGGGCAGAAGGAACATGGGGCTGAGGGAACATGGGGCTAAGGGTACATAGGGCTGAGGGAACATAAAGCTGAGGGAAAAAGGCCTGAGGGACCATGGGGCAAAGGGAACATTAGGCTTGGGGAGCACTGGTACGCTTTCAGTGGGAAAAAGTACTAGTGATACTTTGTGGTAGTTCATGCAATTCTGTGGTA
>OMKZ01043346.1:0-14264 GCA_900302535.1 Neoniphon sammara
CAGGGCTGGAGGAGAGTGAATCTCCCTCAGAGGCTGACAGGCGGCAGAGAAGAAGAGCTCGTTCTCCCCTGCCGGTCAGTTCACCGGTTCAACCTGTCTGTGTGTGCGCGCATGTGTGTGTGTGTGTGTGTGTGTGTGTGTGTGTGTGTGTGTGTGCATGTGCGTGCAGGACCGAAGGCCGCAAGAGGAGCACAACCTGCAGGCAGCCGCTGTTTCAACCCAGCTGCTGTTTTCCATGCAGGAGGGACTCTTTTGATGATTCACCTAAAAAAAAAAAAAAAAAAAAAAAAAAAAAAAAAAAAAAAAAATGAGGAAAAAAAAAAAAGGAAAACCACTATGATCTAATGGGGCACACTGACCTTGGCAGATTATGGCCCACTGCATTTCAGCAGACAACTGCATGCAGGCTCGCTGCACAAATGCCCGGTCACAATATCACAACGAGGCTCCGACAATTCACTCTCATCTTTCATATCCACGGTCTGTTTCTGGGCGACGCGCACGCCGCCATCTTGCAGGTGATTTTGTTTGCGTGACGTCTAGTAATGGATCTGTGAGTGAGCATTCCAGTGCTGAAAAAAAATGCAAGCCACTTTTTTTTTCCTCTTTGCAGTTAATTTGTCCATATATGCATATTCTGTTTGGGATTTGTCCATGCTAGCTAGTATCTTTTTGATATAGGAGGGGGCATTGAGTTATTTTTCTTATGTAATGCTTTTTTTGTTAATCTTGTTGTGTCAACGACTTCTCGTTTGGAGTGGCTTACCTCATCTTTTAAATGTGCTTTCTGTATATTCTAGGCTACTGCACCTTGTTTTTAAGCCATTTTTGCACAGCGCTCTGTAAACTCTGCTGTACGGTGCTATTCGCAGCCTCCTGTGAGACAAAACAGCTGTTTCCACAAGTGTGACAAAACCTTCCTGGACTACGCTTAATCTTAAATTCTTTTGTGTCATGTTCGCTTTGAATTCGACCGTATAGAGAAACAGGAAGGATGGGAGGGGGGCTGACATGTGACAAAGGTCCCAGGCCAGATTTGAACCCGGGACGTTATGGCACATGATGTATAGGTCAGCTAGCGGAGACACCAGGATGCTACTGTTTCTCTTAAATGGGATAAAATGAATCCTTTGTACATGTCTCTTTATATTATATCCAATCATTGATGACACGGGAATATCATCTGGCTTGGACCTTTGTGCTCCTTATTGGCTGCTTGTAATGGTAGTGTAATGGTAGTGATATAAGCTTATTCTTTTGTTGCACTCTTGACAGGAGCATCAGCTGCATGTACAGAGCAGAAGAGGCTCTACCTTTTCCCAAACAGGAGTATGAGGACACAGACAAGAGGCCGCCGCTTCGCCTCTCATTTTAACATCAAGAACATGAGCTCACTCTTCCTCAAGCGGTCTGTTCGCTTGGCTAACAGCTGCTTCTGTGATTTGATTACTATTTGTGGTATGTGGGGCGTGTGTGTGTGTGTGTGCGTGTGTGTGTGTGTGTGTGTGTCGTGTGCTGCTCCAGCTGCAGGAGAAACAAGCTGCTCACAAAAGCATCCAGCTGTGAGTGTGTTGCTCTGGGGAGGAAGAAGCAGGTCAGAGCTGAGGCTGCTGTGTCAGAGAGGATGGAAAAGGACACACACACACACACACACACACACACCATATCACTACTACATAGCCAATGGCATTTGAGTGACAACACTGGATGAAACAGCAGAGTCAGTGAACCTAGCAGGTAGGATGATGAACACCAGGCTAAAACAACACATCATGACATGAAATTTGGTGGACGTGCAATTCAGAATGAGTACTTTATATATTTATTAAAGGTGTGTATGGGAAATGTCAATCTAAAAGTGTTTTTATGTCACACTCAGCGTTTCCACAATGGCCCTGATGCAAACTTCCATGACTTTTCCATGACTTTACTGTACAAAGTCAAATCAGTCCATGACTCAGACACTGTACTCCCTGCTGGTTTGTTGTTGTTGTTTTTCTGAAGGGGTAAACAGTCTGCTGTCTGCTAAAACTGAGATCAAAACCACCGGCTAACGCAATGAATTCTTCAAACGAGTTGTAAAATCCATTCGGCTATATTCCTTTTAGATGGCACAGTTTGTAAAAAACCCAGATATTTCTTAACTTCCCAAAGAATTTATAAAATTCTTCTATCCGGATTTGAACCCTTAAAACTCCCAGAATTTCCAGGACCAATAGGAACTCTGCAAACTCTATCCTGAGCCCTAAAATGAGAAAAAAGGAAGAAAAACATCAATGTTCTTAGTCTAAATAATCCCTTCCGTGAAACGAAAGAAACATCCTTCCGTCTTTCTATCTCAGCCTCTCCTGTTCACCCTCGGCTGGCCGGGCTAATTGTATTACACAGCTGCTTGAAGCCGGGAGCCGCTAGCAGAGCGACTCGCTCTGGACCAGCTGGCTGCTGCAGATAGGCAGGCAGGCCGGGAGAAGGGTGCTAGGACTTGGCTTAACTAAACCAGCAGTGGGTCAGATCCCGGCCGCTTGAAACAAATCGGAAAACAAAAAAAAAAAAACAAGAGCTATGTTTTAAAAGGGGCAGGCTAGGACATAAGGTCTTACTGGCCTGTGGCACAGAATGACTCTAACATATCTGCAGGTGGTTGATCAGACCGGTGACTCAACAATTACTTCACCAACTGCTGAGATTTCTGGCTTTCAAAACTCATTTTCCGGTTTAGTGCAGAGAGCTTCAAGCTCCTGTGTCGCTGGCTTAAAATCAAATCCCACCTGAACAGCATATCTCCTTCCCTGCTTTTCCACATCTCAAAAGGAAAAAAATAAATAAATACAATTTTTAAAACTGCGTCAATGTAGATTGACTTGAAAAATCAGAGACTGAAGGAGGCAGTTTGACTTTGCCAGGCGGTGCACAGCGCTCGTGGCCACGTGAGGAGATTAAACGAGTGGAATGAAATGTCATCTTCAAGGGGATTAATGAGGAAGCAGTCGGCGACAAAGAACAAAAATGTGTAATGGTGGAGTCCATTTTTCCCTCAAGTGGCGTGCGCGCGCACACACACACACACTGCAGCAGCAAGATGGAGGGCTGAGCGCAGCCAGAGGCTTCATTCTCCAGCTCTACCTGATTTAGTTTAACACCATTCTGTTAAAGATGGAGGCCAATTCCTCCACTGACTCAAAAGCGGCCCAAATCCTCGCCCAAAGACTTGGCAAAAGTGTTTAAATCGAGATGGGACTACAAAGATAAGTTCAGCTTATCTACACTGAGCTAAAAACACAGAGGCAGGAGGAAGTGAAAGAAAACACACTGGCAAAAGACAAAAGGAAAAAAAGAGGAAAAAAATAACAGTTTTTACAAGTGAGATAAAAGAAAACCCACGGGCTGATGAAAACATCTCTTAAGAAAAAGCCTGAATGGGTTCAGGCGATGTTCAGCCCAGAGGTCAATAAGGCCGAATCCCAGATAAACATAAACAAGCACACATTTTGCCCCAGGACAGAAATGGCCCACAAACACACAATGCAGTCTTTTGGACATTATACATAGATGCATTTCTCCTTTGTGTGCAGGCTGGAGCGTCTCACGCTCTTCAGTTCATTATCAAACTAGTTTAATAACACGACCACGCTCCTGGTTGACTTCCATCTATAGTCCAAAAATATAAAACTCATCACAAAGCTGCACAATTAATGAAATACAATCATACATCACAATATTATGTCAAATCAGATATATTTTATTTGTATAGCCCTTGTACAGCCCTATAGCCCCACTATTACAGTCTCAGAGGGATTAAGGGAGAAACTAATTACTACATGTATGTAATTATCTGTTTCTTTAATTTAATCTTAATATACTGTAGACATGTTGACATAAGATTAGACACTATCTAGTAAAATAATGAGGTTTATAATTGTACCCGACCTTATCCAAGATCAAATAAATTACAGATTAACAGAATCCAAACAAACATGATGATCTGGTCAATTAAATGTCAACAGCTGAGCAAATTCCAGTCACTCTCATATTACACTCTCATGTTACTCATATCACCGTCTAGTTTACACAATGAAGTAATAGAAGAATTGCATTAGCTTGTCTAATTACCTAGCATTAATGTGTCAACAATAACAGCAATTTTGTTTCTTCATCATCATCAGTTTCCCTGTCACTCTGGTTCAAGTTTGCCTTCCATGAATAACATGAACCTAAAGCACAAATTAGTAATACACAGTTACCTTCAAAAACAAAGAAGCAGGTAATTGTGCCTGAATGAGATGTTAGATAAATCTCCTAAACAGCTATTTCTGATGTTCTCATGTTTGTGATGCTGCACTGACTTCTGTGTTCACATTTTTGCTCGTATACTGGACACAGCTACAGATGTTATTACCCGATATACACATTACTAGGGTTTTACTGGTAAAGATATTCCCATAGTTTGAATATGGATTTAACACACAAACTTAGAAACAGATTTACGAACAGCTGATGCAACCTCACACTGCTCCTCGTCGGTCTGTCATGACTTTATGAAGTTAAAGAGAACGGTCTACAAAATCAGAGAGAGGACACCTCAAATGGAAACGATGGTGTTTTAAATAAATACATGTGGCATAAGTATGTCCCTCCCTCTCCTCCCCCAGACCAGCCTCATCCCGGGGCAGTTTCAGCAGGGAGGAGATGAGGAGCGCTAGAGTCTGAAATTAACACCTGCCGAGTGCCAAACGCAGGTACAAGTAGTCTTTCGCGGATAAATCTGCCTCACTGGCCAGCAAGTTTTCCCCAAACTTTGTCCTTGCTGACCATCACACACTCTCGCTGACCGTGAGCCAATCAAATCAAAGCAAAACCACCCCGTGTGCATCAAACAGGCCGGTTAAACACAATAAACTATGCGGACCTCCAGGCTGCAGCTGTGCACAGGACAGTGTGGTGTGATGGGTGAGTGACTGAATTAGGACAGGGAAGTAGGGCATGTACAACACAACTCCTTCAGCTTAAGAACAAAGTCTACTGAGCTGGACACCGAGGCTGCATGCACACTGTGACACCTCAAGTTTTAATATGGCGGATTTCAGAGCTGTGTGTGTGTGTGTGTGAGACTGCTCATGTGTGTGATGATGAAGCGTGGTGTCACCTGGGGACAGAAAATGTCAAACAGAGCCTGGGGTCTGTGTTACCAGAAAATAAGGATGTTGATTCACTACCTGTATGTCTCTGTATCAGCTGAACATTTCTTATTTTTGACATCTGACACTGTGATGTTGAGTGTTAGATATGTGCTTTGCTCTCTGTGCTATCAGGGAAGTGCAACAGTGCAATCTTTACTTTGAAAATAAGGAAAGAGAGAAGCCAGAGATGTGAAAATTCTTCCACTGGGCATGAAGCCTCGAGGGCACCGGACATAAAAAGGAAGTGGCCGTTGCACATGTGCAAACATTTGATCAAAACATAGCTGACCCAATGCTTTATCCTTTATGTTTACACTGGTGCCTTGAGGGATTAAACATGCACCAACATGATGTTTCTCACTTTGATGCCAGCACCACTATTTTCTCACCCAAATGAGCTGATACTAATACCACAGTGCATTTCTGTAACAATCGGTGTTCAAATGCAGGTACGAAAAAGATTAAGCTTTTCAGATATGCCTATGATAAAATAATTATCAGGACAGTGTCACATCCATATTGTGTATCTGCTGGTGGCAGCTTCATTGAAGCTCCATCACACTTACTGTATACTGAGTGAAATATTCAAAGACAAGATGCCATTGTTTTATGGCTGCAGCATTACATCAAATAGGAAGTATCTACATGTCTTCTGCATCATTTTATACACATTTCCCTGGAATTCAGCAGGACAGATTTGGGATATCTGGAAACCCTGGGATCTCCACTAGATATTTAAAATAAAGCTTTGTAGGTTTGAACAAAGCTCGGCCACGCAGCAGTAAGATAAGGAACAAGTGCATTTTGTCCATTCATACAGCAGAAGCAATGGATTCTAGTCCGTTTATCTCCATGTTCCTCAGCATCATGGTTGGCTGGTAATAATCTGAGCTCTCTGATGATCATTTAATCCGAGTTACTTATCTTTCCCTTTGTTTTCTCATCTTGCCTTGCTGCCTATCTGTGGTGCTGCCTGTGCCATGCTAGGTGTGTTCGATAGCTCCACCTGTGTGTCCACGCCCTGCACCGAGCCAGGCTATTCTTAGCTTAACAATGACGTCCCTGACTCGACTCAGGAGCCCAGACACTATTTTTTGGGGTGGTGGTGGTGGTGGACTGGAACCGTGTTTTCTGCCAGTCTGGAGGCTGGAAATGACAGCCATGCAGCGAGGCAGGATTCCTCCGCGAGGGGTACGACCGCTGTCTGAGTCACGTTATTATTTGCAGACAGTCGCGATGACTCAGGTCTAATTATGATCCAGCCAAGGTGCATAAGAATAGGAAGCTGTGGACGGCTGCTTCGTTCTCCTTGTCAAAGTTTTTGCCAATCAAAAAGCAGAAGGAAGGTGGAGAAATACTTTTTCAGCGTGCGTCTCAAGAAAACACGCAGCCCAGCAGGAGCTGAGCCTCAGCTGTTTTTTTACTTGCTCTCAGTAAGACTGTTCCTATCTTTTTCCATTTTTAAAGTCACAGCTAAACTGGAGGCTTTGCTCAAACATTCAGTTTCAAAGAGTACAGCTCAAAGACAAGCGTGTGTTGAATGAATTGTTCAAGTGGTTTTAAGCTTTTAACCAAAGCTCAGGGCCACTATATCACATGAAAATGCATCTAGACTCACAGGTCAGATTAGGAGGCAGGGCGGCTCAGTGATTAGGCTGACTCTCCTTTAAGTGGAAGGTCACAGGTTTGATCCCTGCTGCAGCCAATGAGGACGTTTACACGCACACCAATATTCTCATTACTGGCAGTAATCAGCTTAAAGCAATGATTCGATTACATTTACATGGTTCAAAGTAATGCACCGTCTGTAATAACCCGGTTTACACGGATTCACTTAATCTGTCTAGCGCTCATGACTCCACTGTGCCAGGCTCGCTTTGGAAACGCATCCCAGTTACTGCGTCTGGTGAAAAACCAAAATACATCTGATAAAAGTGTTTACATGCTTCAACAAATCAAACGACTAGGCAGAAGTCTGGGTGTGTCAGCTATGTTATACTTTGATTTTTATTGATTTGTTAAATTAGCAATTTGTGGGGTCCAGAGCCTTCATAAGGGGGTTTTGCTTGTTTTGGATTCCTTGAACCTTAATCAAAACATGTGATAAACCAAATCAGAGTCATAGTTTTGAAATTATGGACATCATCAGATATCATCATGGCAATCCTCAGACCAAATTAATTAACCAACAAGCAATTAAGAAACAGTTTAATTTCTTCTTTGATCAATTTGTGACTTCTGATTGAATGTCAGCAAGATCTGACATGAAATGCATTGGAGCCTCAGTGATCTGACATGGAATAACACTAAACTCCAAGCCAACCATCCTGCCCAAAGCATTTTTTATATTTTTTTACTTGGAAATATGACAAACCCTCCTCTGCATTGGTCCTGGTACAAGGCCGCCACAAGAAAGCCCACTTAGCGGAGCCTTTTCATCAGAAGACAGTTGAAGTTAAAGGCATGTTTGTTTATGTTTTGTTTTCTTTGAGGTGCAGCCAGCAGCAGGAATGAAGGCCGAGATGATAAAAGAAAGGTACAAATAATATCGTTTCAGCGGGGCAGAAAAAAAAAGCTGTTTTCATATGAAGGCTTGAGCTGACCTTCGTGCCAATAAATAAGTAAATAAAGGCACAAACCTTTGAGCCTCACAATCTTATGAACAAGTAGATGTCAATTTAACCTTATTTGTGTGCCAACTTTGTTCTGCACAAGTGGTTTTTCAAACTGGGGCCCTGGCACCCCCTGGGGTCCTTCAGGGGCTTCTACCAGGTCCTCAGCAGATTAATTTCACTATGATTTTACTCACTAGAAATTATGACCCAAAAAAAATATGAGTGATTATTTTAACATTGTCTTAATCTCACCACGTTGATTCTATCAGTGTTCAAGTATGACAAAACAAGTAACACAAGCCAAAACATTTTTTATCAGGGTCCCAAGGGCAACATCACTTCAAATGGAGGTCCATGGCTTAATGAAAGTCAACTTGGGGGTTCAGAGCATGAAAGTCTGAAACCTCCCATCCTAAACCATTGGATAAACCCTCACAGGGGCAACCATCTCAGCTGGAACACATCTGGCATTTGTCACAGCAGACACATCCAATCACCCAAACCGTAGCCACTGGCCTAAGTGTCCCAGCTGGGAAGATTACTCTGCGCTGATGCCCCGGCACTTCCATGACTCTTTATGAGCAACAAAAAAAATTAGATGGGACTCCGAGCAGCAGCAGAGCCACAGAGCAGACAGGCGGAGGGGTCTGTGGGAAGAGACAAGGTTTTTAAGAGACTTTTTCTGTTGAGTAATGAAGTGTCTCCATATTGAGGATCTAATATTGGGGGTGACATTTCATTTACTGCTTCATAATGTGAGCACTGTGAGGCCCTGTGAGACTGTAACTGCAATGGACTATGCAAATAAACCTGAATTGACTAGGGATGTACTCTTTTTTTTTTTAATATCAATCCCTATCAGCCAAAATAAGTATAATCAGTACAGTGGGAAACAAAACGGCAAATAAATTATTTATTGAGTGGATTCTGACCGTGCAGACTGTTTTTTTTTTTGGTGTATTCATTGCTCACCAGTTGACGGTGCTTCATGCTTAGGTCACTCTATGCATCTCTGTAAGTGACTGCCTGACAGAAATATCTGCATCATGGAGCAATTTCATGATTTCTGATACAGCAGAGCAGCGATTAGTAAAGCTTGTTCTGCTGAAATAAAGAGGCAGTGCGTCGCTAAGGAGCCGCTCTGTTACACTTAATTTACCACCTGAGAGCACAACGCCCCCCCATCAGCACGCAGGCTTCACCAAAACGTCAAGTAACGAGACAAAACTTCCCAGAATCCATCTGTGGCAGTACTGTTTTGAGGCTGTGACAGAACCAAATCAAAACATCAGGTATTATTGAGATACGATGGAATTCATCACCTTGGGTGACCAGCTGTTTTCTGTGGTGGAGGACGTGGGATTTTGTAGGTTAGTAGAACACATGGAGGTTGCACATGACACATATTTCATAGATGTGTGTCAACATTGTTACACGTCACATTCATGACTTCCTGGCTGCAGGTTGTCATTGTGTTGGAGCTGACTAATCGATTGGTTCACTGTCAAGCACGAATCCTTAGGAAAAATTACTGAGTATATAGTTATAAATGAATCATAAAATAAATGAAAATGACTTCAGTATCAGACAAAATGTTTTACTATATAACTGTCAGTCAAGCATTTTCTATATTTGTCGAGGGCCCTTTTAGCACAAATTTGCTATTCTGTGGGAACTTCAATTTAATAATGAAGTAGCCCAAACCTCTGCTTTGTGTGAGGCAAATTCAATCAGGGGAATGAAATCTACTGAAATCACTCATGTCCCTGGTGCAATTACATAAGGCAAAATTGGATAACTTGTCGCTTTCTGATTTAGCGAAACAGAAATTTCAAGTCAGCATCAAAAATACACTGAGAACCCTTCCACCACTGCCTCCACTTTTCAGGGCAGTGGGAATGTAGAAGACGCTGCACATCTCCAAGAAAATAAACTACACACACACACACACACACACACACACACAAAATCTCAGCTGAAATTCCAACGCTGTGAGAGAATCAATGTTGTTCTTTTATGTGCTTCTGGAGTCAATTTTTGGCATGTCAGTCAGCCCATTAGACCTGTATTGGAGAGCTGTGCACCCAGGCAAACAAGATGTAGGAGCTCTGAAGTGAACTGATAAGATCTCCATCAGAATTGATGGGTGCGATGATGAGAACGCACGGCAGAGTTCTGCTTTAACCTCTAGTTTTTTTCTCTCATGGAGCTGCTGGCTGGCCCACGGTGTGAGGCGGTGCTTGTCCTACAGAGCTGCGGGTGTGAAGCTGTGCGTTTGTACGAATGTCAATCGAAGGTGGTGCTGGGGAAAAAAAGCATTCATGCTCAGCAAACCGTTTCAGAAAAAATAAAGGCAAACAATGATAATAATAATAGTAACAGTCATATCTGCTAATCACAGATCGTCCTACCCACATTCTTTATGTCTCATATGTGAAAACAAATGAAAAATAGTAAATGTGAGCTAATGTAAAAACAAAACAACACCCTTCAATGCTGTAAAAACAAAGGGTGAGGCAGGTCTGGACAGTGAGGCACCTTGTTATCCAGCTAGCAATTGATGAATGGACAATTTTTCCTCCACACGTTAATCCTCAGACTTCTCTGGCGTTGACACTTGGCATAATTGATAGACTTCGTTACCAGAGCCGACGCCCTCCCTCTGTCTGGAGCATGAGTAATTGTGAATCGCACTGTAAGTATGCAGCCTGGTGATCCTCTTTCCACGGCCAAGCATCTCCACAAATGCTTTCAAATGAATTACAATGACTCTCATCCAAAGTGGCGGCGTGCGAAGGGGGGATGATTTGAAAAATCTAGGCCTTCATCCCACCGAATACTGATCTGCATGTTCTCTAAATTTTCATATTCCCTCATATTTTTTTCACCGTAGCCACTGTAATTGTTTTCCTTCAAGTTTCTGCCACCAATATTTTGTTTCCACCGGCTTATGATTTCCTCTTTAATCCTACATGTACCTTATGTACATGTACAGTGTAAACAAACAATACAAAGCCACAGAAAAACATGTTCAAATCTGACTGTTTCTATTTCAAGCATGTCCAACTGAAAAGGACTACATATCATCTATCAGTATTTGTGAGTATTGCTTTTGTTTTAAATCTAAACTCTTGTCATCACCTTTGACCCATAAATCTATTTCCTGCTGTCAGTATGGATCTGCTGTTCCAAAGACTGAATCCACATTCAAAGTAAGCCTATATTTACCAGAGCAAAGCCCAACCAACAACCTTGAGTGGACACAAAAGATATCTTCATTTGACTGGCAAATGCCCTGACTCTCCTGGTGACCCTGGACTACCAGCCTCACTGGTGACATGTATGTAAAGTCTGGGGTTGCCCTTTATACACATGCAAATACGCAGAGAATGGGAAATATGGAAATACATGATTTGCCACCTCTAAACTGGCTCATGCATACAGAGGAAACACCTGACTGCTGCTTTCACAACTGACACAAATAACCTACAGCCAGCAACATAAAAGTTAGCCTATATACTCATAATCTAGACTAACATCTGCATGTTATAATATCAAACCAGATGTTTGACATGCAACACTGCAGCTGTATGATGTGTGAGGCAGGTGGAAATGTTTAGGCTAGTCAGATAAACATTTTCAACGCGGGCTGTATCTGATCTTTGCATGCAAGATACTGCAGGCATCACAAAACAACCTGAGTACGATTTTAAAAAGCAGATAAACACCGCTTCTACCATATTGTCTCACATATGCTCGCCGAAATTGAAAATTAGCCGTGCAACACTTACCGCTTACTGCGCAGGATACAGAGTTCTGTATATGTGGCTGCAAATAAGTACAATTTACAAGTCTTAACGTTGAATATCGCTGCAGGAACAAAGCTACGTGGGCTGCTGTGTGATGCAAACAGAGATGCGAGGAAGCGGTGTGGAGATGTGAGGTAATCTGAACTGATGGCTCAGGTCTTGCAAGCAGTCTGTAGTCCTACTTATTACATAATCGCAACTGACTGACGCCTGACTGCGGAGTCACTGTTGTCAAGTCGCCACACAGTCAATGCAATTAGCAATCAAGCTAGCCGCGGCTTGAGCAGACAGCAAGCGGCTACAAAATCGGCGTCAGTTCTCTTTTCGTTTCAATGTCGCACTCACCTTCACTTCACTGGGGAATCTCCCGGTAGGCAGCCGTAAGGGTTGGCCGGCTCAAGGAGGCAAAACGCAGGCTGCAATTTATTCAATGTGTCGCTGGGCAATCTGAGAGGTTGGCTGACGACGGTTAAACGGTAAATTAGCACTCACTGTTAGCTAAAAGTATCAGTTAGCGTCACCCTTTGGCAAACGACAGCAGCGGCTCCAAGTAGTTTGGCGAGTTAAATAAAATCCATATTTGTTGGTCTGTTTCCCTCACTCTTTAACAGTGAAATTCACTGAGCTCGATAAACCAGTCCGCACAGCTCAAGCGGCGGTTAATGTGGACTGTTGTCAGGTTTCTCGGAATGCACGATACTTCCGGTCACGATTTTCAAAGTAAAGCCCCACTGTTGTCAGAAGTATGAGTATTAGTTGCTCATCCATAAGATACTCTCTCGTCAGGCAATATCTTGCACGGCAATACAATATAATGTTTATAGTATATATGTATACTTCACAGTTTGTGTGAACTGCACACAGTGTCTATACACAGTCTATACACAGTGAACTGTGTATAGACAATATATACACAGTTCACTCGATGTTAAATGATTACACTATTTTTTTTTTGACTGGATTTTGGTTGTTCTTTAATGTAGAAACAAAGAGAGAGAGATGCCACACAGCATGTCAGGACACACTTAAAATGTTCTGTTTCTTGCTGAAGCTGTCCTAGGTTTTTCCAGTATTCTGACAATTAAGTCTCTGTCTTGTTCACATATTTGGGCATTTTTTGTAAGACAAAGTCTTACAAAAAGTCACCTGTTGTAAGCTAATCGACATGCTAAATGTGTAACTATGGCTAACAAAAGCCAGCATGAAAGTGTTTAATTTAAAAGTTATCTTTCGGAGAGTTTAGGGCAGAACATACTCTTGACCATTTTGCGCCTTTTATTTTGAAGGCGAAACACAGCACTTCCCGAGTTAAATCTGGTTAAGTCTAGTAAACTTGACGAAGCAACAGGAAGCTTCTTCTTCCTTCCAGTCAGTGATGATGTGACTGACACGCCTGGCTGCTGGACGATCACACACGTCAGGTTCAATTCAAATGGTCCTGACTGGAAGAGGATTTTGCTAAAGCAACGTGCTTTTTGCCATAGCATACAATAAATAACAACAGATTCACCATGGCAACCATGACAACCAATGGTCCAATAATGTCAAATCAACCACTCTGCATTACCACAGGTTAATATGTAGGTAATCCTATTGGTTCGTAGGGTTTTATCTGAAGGCGTAAGTAAAAGGCAGTGTTATTTATTTATTTATTTATTTACAGTTATTACAGTGTAAATAAATATATGCATGTTTATATGAACAGGCTATGGGTCTTATTCTTCTCAATGACTTATTTCTGTATTTATTTATTCCTGTTTTTGTAATTCAATGTCCATTTTGTCCATATTATTTCCTGTTTAAGAAACACTGCTAAGTATTGACTTAGAACTGCAGCATGTGCATAATTCTGTAAAGGTACATGAATATTCAAATTTCTGAACTGTGGGTGACTCCTAGGGTAAAACCACTCCAATATTCCTGTAATATTTCCATAGTCTGCATGTGGTCTCAACAGTGATTTTACTGTGTCCCCATCTTACTTTATGGCCATTCTTTTCATCCCCTGTGGTATCACTACAAAACTGGTATAATATTCCTGAATGAAAACCATAGTTCTGCTGTTATATTTTTATAGCATCCCTCTGTGTTATAGGATATTTGTTCTGCTTCAGTAAAGACTGACATTCAGTGGTGGGTGAAGGTGTTGCAGAATTACATGTGATGGTGCATGGAGGACATCCAGAGGTATAAATGAGGAACTGCAGACTGGTGGAAATACTACAGCGTGTTGAGTTGAGCTGACAGGAACCAGCACTGCTGGTGCACAGATAAACAAAGATAGATAGATAGATAGATAGATAGATAGATAGATAGATAGATAGATAGATAGATAGATAGATAGATAGATGCCCTCATACATATATACACACCTACATGCATGCATGCATAGATACATATATACAAGGGTTAGCCTGTCGATATTGGCCACTATGAATGTTTATTTATTCAACTCTTTGTTTATTAATTTATGTCATTTATTTATTTTTTATTTTATGTATTATTATCATTATTATTATCATCATCATCATCATCATCATCATTATTATTATTATTATTATTATTATTATTATTATTATTATTATTATTATTATCATCATCATTATTATTATCATCATTATTATTATTAAATGTAATTAAAGCTGCTGCAGGAACCACTGGAA
>OMKZ01043348.1:0-22277 GCA_900302535.1 Neoniphon sammara
AATAAACCGAAGAATCAAGAGAATAGCATAAATATGTAGCAATAAGATATATAGAGGATGAAAGAAAGAAAACATAAGAACAATAAAATATCTAAAAAAATCAATTGAATTTATATAAAATTTTCAACAAAAGGAAGTGTGACAGATAATCGAAAGCAATGTTGAATGAATACGTTTTTAACTGTCGTTTAAAAACATTCTGTAACAGAACGGAGGGTTGAGATTAATGGAAAAATGTGGCAGGGGTAAAACTCAGGAAGCTCTTTTGCCCTTTAAGTTACTTTATCCATTACAGTAATCCCGCCTTTGGCACTTGAAAATAAATAAAAGAGATTTGTGAATGTGAGTCACACAGCATGAGAGAGAGAGAGAGAGAGAGAATTTTCTACATCTGAGACAGTCTTCCATGTCATTTGGTGGCAACCCCACTCTAACCCCATTTTAATCAGAGCTCAACACTCCACAATGTATTAACTAGAAAGTTGAAAAATAGTATAAAACTTCATCTGTGATATCTCAAAAAGTACCAAACATGCAAGAAACGTTTAAACAAAATAATAAAGCACAAAAGTAATCTTTTTAAAGTTTGAATGATGTCAAATTCAGGACTGACTGACTTATTAGGCTGCAAAAAGGTGAGATCAGACAGTTTGCAACAGCAGAACAAATACTGTAAGTGGCGTCACTGAGGCAATAATGCTGAAACTCAGAAAAAAAGAAATTAAACTCTTCCATCACGAGCACGGACATGACACACTTTACAGCTATTGACAAGTTAAGTGTTGTAGCAAAGTGTTGTAGCCATTCTACATTTATTACAATCATAAACACTAACCTGTACACTGGTAAGTGTAGTGTACTGGTAAGCTTTAATGACCAGATAGTTGGCCTCAATGTCTATCACACCCAGAATCATGTACTTCCACCATTGCCGCTTCAGAATGGCCAGCAAGTTTTCCTCACCTGGCAGAGAAAGACAGAGAAACAAAGTGTGCGAGAGAAAAAGAGAGACGGGGACAGAGGTAATGTCAATGCTAAAGCATCAGTCTGCTTAATGTAGATCACACTGTGCCAAGCAGGACTGGGTATACACACACACATACTGATAAAACATACATAAATCCTGTCCTGCTTGCATTTTTAAGAATTCTGCACCAGTTCTTATTTTAGTGCAACTGGCACACATAAACAATACTTATATGACACTGTCTATAACAAACTCCTCAATCTGGATGCTTTATTTACAGCTGCAGTAATATTAAGCACAACCCTCAAAATCTGTATGGTAAATCATGGGTACTCAGTGGCCATCATTATAGAGGCCAGCGTGTTTCTCGTATAACCAGAATAACTTGGCTGTAATCCTAAAATATGAGTGAGATTATATGGTGGTTCGTTACTTAGACAATAGACCCTTCTCAGCCTTTTTGACATGAAATAGCGGGTAAACACAGGTGTTAGTAATGACATTAATGAAGGTTCTGTTCCATTTAAGTGTAGCAGAGTCTTTCCAGTGAGCCAGCATGAACAATAGCAGGACCCTGGCTCTGTTAGACCTAAATGGAATGGAACCTTAATTAATGTCATAAGTAACACCTGCGTTTACTCTGGTATTCATGTATTCATGCTATTCAGTGTGTTGAAAATCAACTGAACCTTGTAATTCTCCCTTGCCCTCTCACAACATATTGTACACCAGTGTAGTTTTTTCTCCTTGCTGTTGCCAATACTTAGCTTTTGTGCATATCTTGTCCCATTTCTCACAAAAATCTCCTGCAGAGTTGAGCTATGAGCAGTTCATCCATCCACCCTCAACCTATGCAGCACCAATAAGATGCACTGCTTTGTTGTCTCTTATCTCACAAAGTGGTCCTCATTTATCAAACTTGCATACAATAAAATCTGTAAAACGAGCATACAATCATTTCTCATTTAGCATCTGTGTTTATCATTTTCATCTTATCAGTACGACTAGACACATCTGGATGAGACGGCATATCCATTTGAGCATACTGTTTCCGTAAAATAATCATCCTCCTAAGTATGATCAGTATTAAATGTGAGGTACCATTTCACATAATTTTTACACTTTTAGTGAGTTTTTTTAGTGAGTTTTAGACTCACTTGTTCCAAATTGAAGGAGTACAGATAGAAAATGTTTGAAGATTTATAGCTGCTTTAAGAGATTTCTGACCAATAGATGGTGTTAAGAGCACAAACTCTGTAAACACTACCTGTAAACAAACCTCTACGCCAGCGAAAACAGTTTGTTTTTTTGGGGGACATTTCATAAACATTTTACCATGCCAAAATTCCTGTTGAACTACTTTTTCTCTGATCTTTAATTTGCAAATATGATGAAACTGTAGACTCTCAGCTACAAGGTGAAATTTGGTTTCAGTGGCTGCATTGCTGTCTTATGCTGACTTATGTCATTTTTATCTTACTTTTGTTGGTTGGTTTGGGGCTTGGCGTGATTTTAGTGCTTTTTAAACTAGATGCCTATGTATTTTGCACTTGCGCGACTGATCTGAAATGTTTATCTGCAGAATGTGCACCTTTAATAGAAGCTTTTTAATGAAGTTGGTAGCAGCAGACAATCCAGAGACACTCATAAGCACCAGGTGATATCTGTCACTCAGGTTTAATCCATCCATCGCGCAAAGTTAACACTACTAAACAAAATAATGAAACAACCTTTGAATTATTAAAATACGCTACAAATTAAAATATATATCCAGTAGTTCTTATGCTTAACACAGTGCTGAGATGTGAGAGGGTTTTCCTCTGATTTTATCATGATGACCAGTGGCTCATCAGTCACTTCCGGTTCCCAAAGCATCTGCTTTTGCAATGTGTGATCTTCTGCAACCCCATATTAGAAGGGAAGCCAGAGAATCTCATGCCATACCTGTGCATGTGCAGGTGATTTCCACCTCAGGCTTCTTGGCAACAGGCTCATTCCAGAGGAGATGGACGAAAGAGCTAGCATTTCTCAGCCATCTTTCACAATACCTGCCATCCTGCCAACAATCTGTTGCCTAAGCCGTACATATATTCAGTTTCCATTCCAACAAATAGACATGAAAAAGAGGATTTCATGGAATTGCCGCCTTTCCTAATGTGATTGGCACGACCGACTGTACCCACAATCAAGGCACCATCCATCATACGTTGATGGCAGGAACTAGCACTCCATCAACATTCAGGAGATTGTGATGATCCCGGCTGGAGCTGCTGAATTTAGTTGTCAACTGGCCTGAGCGCACTTTTTTAATTTGTTCATCCTGCAGTCCTGCAGTGTTGTGAGAAGGCTAGTGACCTAGGTAGAAACGAATGACTCATTGTTAAGTTAGAATGTCATATTCTTGGATTTGCTGAGATTTCTTGCCTGGTCTAAAATGTTAATTGGTATGCTCTTTCTCTTTGATGGCGTGGCTGATAACTTCCTTGGCAAACCCCACCAATGCTTAAGAGGGGTCTTTCAACGCGGCGCATGTGCACATGAGAAGCACTGTGGAGTGCTGCATTGTGTTGCTCAAGGGCAGATGGATGCATTTGGGAGCTGCAGGTGGTGCACTGCTGTACAGAAGGTCTTTAGAATCATCTTGGCCTGTGGAGTGCTTCACAATATTGTGCAGAAAAACAGCATGCCCCTTCCAGCTGATTTTCCTCCACAGGAAGAAATGAATCTGGAGACTTTGGCAGGACAACCCCATGCCTAAGCTATCCTTTCAGGGTTTGACTGATTTCTTTTAGAGTGTCATTTATTTGGGTAACATTTATTTAAATCAACCATATTCTGAGAATTTTTTTCTTGTTACTCCAGGACCTCTTCTTTCAGGACAGCATGGGACCTTTTGAAGGCCTCTGGAGCAACATGACTCACTCATGCACTTTGCAGTCATGGGGGATTGGAAACAGGAACTTGCCTCATCAGAAGATGACTGAATGCACTCAGGAGAAATAGGCCACTGTGTCAACCCTATCTTTGTTGATATGTGACAGCAATAACTCTCCAATATCTTTTTATGATTTGGTGCATAAATAAATGGTACCTCAAGTCCCAAAATGGTACTGCAAAACTGAAAGATTTTGTGCAACAGGTTGAAGTGTCCATGGGTTGGTTGTGACGTAATTACTAGCTAGCTAGCTTGGTGGAGTTTGCCACATCAAACCCAACTCTTCTGTGAATACTCGTTGCTCTGCTCCAGTTAAGCTCTTAGCTTTTTCTCTCCATTAAAGGCAAAACAAGTCTGTTTTGAAGCACTGTTTGTGACTTTTTATTGTGTTTGTAGTAGTTAACTTAGCTAATTTTTTAGCTATTTGCTTAAGCACATTTACTGAAATCCCTTTAAGACCGTGGGCAACTGAAGTTGAACTGAAGCAATCAGACTATTTCAGCTATAACAGATGGAGAACAGATGTGCATTTCCCCATGTTATTAGTTCTGCACAACATATTTTATTTACCTGCAAAAGCCATTCACTCAAAATGTACAGCTACATTTCAATATCAGTCAGCAAAGCGACATATTCCTTTTATCACCACTTAGACAAGACAGTAAATAAATGTCAGTGTGACCATCATTTTTGAAAGTGTATCTTTTAGTGTTCCTTATCTCTAGCTATCCAATTTCTCATTGAAACATATCACCTACTGTAGTCAAAAGTAATTGAAGAGTATTTACTTATTGTTTTTTTTTGCTTTTTTATTTTTTTTATTTAAATGGAGCTACGATTTCATTAACCAGAACATGCATTTATTTATGGTTCTAAATATTTTTGCTTCTTTTTTTCACCCCAGAAAAAATAGAAATTAGAAACTAACATGAAAGGAACTAAGGTTGAATGAATGGTACAGTCATTCAAGAACTGACTGGCCACTCATTCCTTTGTTTTTTTAATTGACAGGTTTTGACTGTTGGCTAAACTATTTTGCATTTAAGTGTGATGCACACAGTATCTGTGATTTTATTATGGAAGGTATTTAAAAAAAACCAAAAAACTTTTAATTCCTTCATTAACCACCATTGACGTCACACTATAATGCATGGGCCATTTAATGACATGCTATTTCTATTTCATGACAGTAGGTGGCAGCACCTTTCCAAAACATCACTAGTGAACTAAGGGTATTGCTCAATATCAGAGCCCTAGAAATATTATCTGTTAACATGGTACCAGCCTGGGACCTGTTTCATAAGTACCTACACAATGAAATGGATATAAGAGTAAATTCATTAAACTAAAATTTGCATCATTTATGTTGATGAGACAGGCTTTAACCTTTGCATTTTTGTTTGTAGGAGTAGGTGGCAGCCTTCATCCTTGTTGTCACTTGGTGGCCCCCCCTATTTATTTGTCGTCACTTGGTGTTCCCCCCTGTGCCCCCCACTGGAAAATAACATGGATCCGCCCCTGCTCACACATGATAAGTGGTGATCAGGTGATGGCTGAAATTTTTAATTACACAGTATTTGGTCCAGCTGGGTGCAGCAATTGTCATGGCACCCTCTTTAAAGGAAAATGTCAGCTATCAGGACACACTGTAGAAAGACCCAGAGAGCTATCATCATTAAGAATTCATGTACAGTATGTAATTGCGGGTATGAAGATGTTTGACATTTAAAAAAATCCATTCCCTTTAACACTGATCTCACTATCTAGTGACATTCTCACAGTATATTTGACTAATATTTGCTTTGTACATGAAGACTTTCAGTGCACTGTCCAAAGAGATATTAGTTAATTCATTGCTTTGTATGCTCATCCATCCACCCATTCATTTTCTGCTGTTTATCTGTGGCCAGGTCACAGTGATAGCAGGCTCATGAGGGGAGCGCAGACATCCTTTCCTGGGGTGTCAGGCGCTTCAGGTTTGCTGGCTCTGTCTGGTAGTCTCCCCTGCCATCTGATCCAACTCACCACCAGGGGGTGATCAGCTGACATCTCTGTCCTTCTCTTCACATAAGGGTCCAGAACATATGGCTACAGGTCTGATGAAACAACTAAAAAGTCAATCATCAATCAATGGCCTAAGGAGCTCTGATACCAGGGACACTTATGAGATACCTTGCAGTATGTTTGAACGTGGTGACCATTATGGATAGTCCATGGCTAGCACAGAAGTCAGCAGGTTCAGATAGGATAGCCCTCCCAATCACCCCCCTCCAAGTTCCTCTCTCAATGGTAACATGAGCATTTAAGTCTCCTAATAGAGTCCCCAGGTGGTGCCTTCTCCAGGACACCCCCAGTGTCTGTAAGAAGGTGGGGTACTCCAAACTGCTGTTTGGCGTGTACGCACCAACAACAGTCAAGCCTTGCACCTTGCAACACATAGCTGTAGTCAGGTGACCCTCTTTGTTCACCATGACAAACTGCAACATGGCAGTGCTCAGCTGGGAGCAAAGAGGTAACCCCACTCTGGAAAAGGAGATGGTCAGAACCAGACTCCTGGATAGGGCTATGTATGTGACTAATATGAGCTGTAAATGTATAAAATGTGGAAAATATTTTTTCATAGGCTTTGTACCATCACAATTGAAGATATGAATTATGTAATGAAAGAGAGATGATGAGAGACATGGAACACACTTTTAACAGATAATCAACTGAAATGTGTTTGTATTTATTTCAGTCAGTTTTTGATCTTTGCAGTGCTGGTTGCAGCTGTCTGCACATCTCAGAGCCATTGGTTTCTCTTCCTTTTCAAGTCAGTGCAACTCTAATGGAAGCATTACACAGTGCAATGCTTGATTCTGCAGAAAATCACCCATCTAAACTGGTTATTTACAAGAGCAGACTACTGTTTCACTTGTGGTATGGTTTGCATGGGCTGTATTTTGGTGACTGTCAAGCAAAGCGTGAATAAACTGGCTTCTGACCAAAATTTTCAGTAGTGATGTTCAATGAAATCTGTGTACCTGTCAACTGAAACGATGATTATACCATGCCTTGTCCAGATAACAACATTGCACTGCGCAATTCCTATTACAAGGATTTCAAATGGAATTTGGCTTTGTATTTGAGATCTTTTCTGGCCGTTTTTATTAGTATAACATGTGCTGTCATCAATCTCAAGGAACCCTTCTGGGATCAAGTCCTTAATATGTGTAGGGGCACTTTACTTCTAGTAGTACATTTGCCATGGCATGCCACAGCTGGACAGTCTGGTGTGACTGCAAGATAGAGAAACATATAAGATCAGGTTTCAGCTAAATTTGAGGTGCATCGCATTCATTGCAGCTACTCACTAGAAATAGCATCGCTTAGGATGTTGTCTGTTGAATAATTATCTACATTGGCTACTTGGCCTTTCAACCTGCCCTCCAAAGTAGATCTTTCCTAGTAATGAAAGGAAAGCAAAAACTATCATTGCTACAGTCTTTGAGTAATTCTATGTGTATACAGATAGTAGGATAACTTGAACTTTACTGTAGCCTCTGTTTTTAGCCTAACCAGTGTTGATTCCCTTAGCTAGCATTAGCAACTTCTTTAGTGCATTCAATTGAGCCATGTGGTTCTGGAATCTGTTATCTGCTAATCTGCTAATGGCCACCCATACATGAATACTTTCCTTGACCTCAACAACAGTTGTACAAGTTGGTTCTTTATAAATGTGTCATTAAATGTTATTATACTGTCAAATGCTTTTATGACAGGTTCATGAAACACTTTCCTTGACTGCAGTGATATAATTTTGACTCTTCTCAAAACTGACATTAAGTATTATTACAATATCAAATGCTTTAGTAATGATATAATGTATGACATTAGAGATTAAGGATTGGGCACACCGCCATTTTAATGGGGGTTGTGTTAAATGGTCAACTTATCAGTTGGTAACAAATAAGATTGGTAAAGAAGAGAACTGTGTAATTCTGAAAATTTCCTAAGGTCAAAAAGCTGTTTTGGATGTTGCCTTTTGTGATTATCAAAGGAGAGGTTCAAAAATAATAATACAAATGTAATAGTAAAATAAAATTCAAATATTTTTGATAGATGTTTTTTAATTTTAATTTTATTTTATTTTTTACTTTATTGACCAAGTAGTGTAATTCTGAGAAATTATAAGTCTGATTTGTTAGTTACATTTCAGGTAATTACTGTCTGTTGACCTGATTCAGTCAGATGGTTTCTCATGTGCAAAAATACTGCATTAGGCAATATGAAATTTTTGGGACACAGTATGTACTGTAATGGTCCAACATGCTCCATTACGGAAGCTTTTAGCTTAGTGACTCACATCAATCCAAACACACATATGCACTCCTTCTTTCGCTCTCTCTCTCCATACCTTGCCTGACAGCGAGTGTAGTTGTATACACCAGAAATAGCAAGATGTAGTTGAGAAAGCTTTGGAACACCGGGGTGTTGGCATGGAAGTCATCAGCCAGGTATTTGCTGGTCAGACCAATACCACAAATCAGCAACGACAAGACTTGACCCAGTGCTAAGGTCACCAACAGGTCCCTAGGGATAAAAGGAGAAAGGGGCAAAGGGTAAGAATGTTTCATTCACTTTTGATTTACTGCAACCAGAAAATAATCCAGGAACAACTGGGCCTGACCCAGTGTTAAAGGAATACTCCCAACGTTTTGGGCAAAATACCTTTTGTAGTTCCTACCATCTAACCTACAACGACCCTCATTTTTAAAAAAAAAAAAAAAAAATCCAAGATGTGTATTTCAAATACACATGATAAACTGTGTAAATAAGACAGCTTCTTAGTTGCTGCAAGGTTTATTTTTTCACTTTGATGGAGCGATGTTAATGACTCCTATAGACTTCAAGTCTTTATGCTAAGCTAACATTAAATGCTACCCATTGGAACCAAACTAGTGGACGTACAGAGGTGAAAATGGTATCAACCTTCTTGCCTCAGTCTGGGTAAGTTGGCAGAAAGAGTATTTTGTCCAGATTGTTGGAGTATTTCTTTAAATGTAAGTTTGTTTGAAATTATCTATTACATTGTGGATAAAAAGCAAACAAAGAATTAATATATTATGTTGTAAAAAAAATCCTTCATCCATTTCCAACATTCAACCTCATTCTATTGTTCTGTCCCCAATACTTGTTCAAAATATACAAGCTAGACCCTCCGGTATTCCACGATTGCTGAATTTACCACAGATATAAGGCCATCCCACAGAAAAATGGTACATTCACAGAAAATGTTGTGTTCACTTTTCTGTATAACTGACTGGTCTCACAAGTACCATACATGATAGGTTAGGTTTGTTAATTACAAACCTAAGTGACACCTCTGTGGCTGAGAGGGTATCATGCCATGAGGAGTTCAGGACACTTTTGAGGAGCAGATTTCATTTAGAAATACATTAGTTAAACATGGTCACAAATAGTTGCTCAGGCAGTACTTTCCTTCTTGGGTGCTGTCGGGTGGAGTTTTAGCACTGAACATCAGTGACTGATTAAACGTACGACATAGGCAGCATTCCAGTATATTTCAGAATTCCAGCAAAGCAGAAGTACCAGACATATATTTTAATTTGTAGCATATTTATGTGATATACCAGTTGTTTCGTTGAAGCGTGTTTTGTTTAGTAGTAGTAATTTGATCGTGTGAGGGAGGGATTAAACCTGACAAACTCCAAATATCCATATGATGAGTGTCTCCAGATTGCCTGCAGCTATCAACTTCATTCAAACTTTCTCTGAAACTGCACATTCTGCAAATAAGCATATCCAAATTTCAGATGAGTCACACAGGTGCAACATACAAAGCATCCAGTTTAAAAAGCACTAAAAACACTATCTTCAAGGCCCAAACACACAAACAAAAAGCCTCATAAGTCAGCAATGCAGCGACAGAAACAGTTAATTCAAAGCTCAACTTGTAGCTGAGAGTCTGCACTTTCACAACACTTTCACCACATTTTGGAATTGAAGCTCAGAGACAAAGTAATCCAAGTAACCCAAAAAGAGCCCTGCTAGAATAAAACGTGTTCCACATTTCCAGCCAAAAATTTTTTTTCTTTACTTTTGATTTCTACAAGCAATCCGCCAGTGTAGAGAAAGAGAAAGAGTGGTTCTGTATATTTACAAACAAAATTTGTGCTCTTGGCACCATAGAAATTGCTTAGTGCAGCTTCAAGCTCTTGCTTTTCTAGCATCCTTAAAGCTCCTGTAGGTAACTTTTTTACTTCACAGTTCTGACAAATCACTATTACACTCAGAGAGTCTAAGCCAAAATAAATGTATTGAGAAAAAAATCCAGGCTTCTGGGCTGCTCTTTGAGCTGTAAACTCATTTGTTATAATTGTTATGTAAGAACCAATCAGGGAAGGAAGCTTTTCTATCTTAGCGGCAATCACGTCACATGCACATGCAACATGCACTGTTGCTGCTTACGCTTGCTTTCCTGACTTAGCTTAGCCTACCAGAGCTACAATACATTCGCTTAGCTTAATGTAGCTACAGAATGGCAGAGAAGGAAGCCAGCTCTCCAATTCATAATCCCCCATCGCATTGGCAACTGAGGCACATGCACTTGGATAAAGTACTGAATCTCAGGTGGGTGCTGTTTGAGCTTTTTGAGTTTAAATTTCTGACGAAGTTCCACTCACTCTTGAAAGTAAAACTACAGCCGCTTTAATCTCATTCTCGAACTCTGTGCATTTCTTCTCCAAACCCAAATGCAACATCATAGCAGCTCAATAGTAAATAATCACGGGGGCGCTCTGGTGGCTCACTGTGTAGAGCATGTACCACTTATTGTTACTGTAACTGTGCGGGTTCGACCCACACCCTTTGCTGCATGTCATCCCCTCTCCACCCCCCCACCCCCATCTTTCCTGTCTATCTCTACTGTCACTGTCGAATAAAGCAGAAATGCCAAATAAATAAATAAAAAAATAAAATTATAAAGTCAGCAAAATTATTTATTTCTGTGCTTGGGGTTTTGAACTTCAGTTGTGGGGTCCAATCAATTGTGGGTTTCAAGAATGCACTACATTTGAAATGTTTAATTGGGAGGTCATGAAAGGAAGGACAATTTAGATTCATGAGGGAAAAGTACAATGAGTTTCTCTATTGTGAAACCATGAGCAGATGTGTGGAGTGAGGGATGACATTTGAAATAACAAACAAATAAATTGAATTTCTTGCATGGTGCATCTTTGTGTTTTTGTAAGAGATACAGCTGACAGACATTTCTTTTTATGCACAAAGGTCAATGGAAAAAAGAATATTCTGTCTGAAAGAGATACAGACAACAAAATAATTTATTGTGATCCAGCTTAATGCCACAAGACCCTGTGATTGGATATGAATATCTTCTGTTTTGATCACAGAAAGGAAGCTTTATTGTATTATAATGCTGTCTTTCTAACACTAGACACACTACATAAAATGTCTATAGAAAACATTGGATTTTCTTTCTTTCTTTCTTTCTTTCTTTCTTTCTTTCTTGCCTCTGTTGCTGAATGACAACCTCAAAATAAACCAACAGCTTTTCAAGCAAATGTATCTCTCATCTTGTCTCATCCTTGTATGGCTCTGTGTTTATTATAATGTAATGTGTGAGATGTGATGATTATGCACTTGTCTTTTAAGGATACCTTTAACAACAGGAAATACAAGAGCAGCAAAAGACAAACTATGGCCTCACATGAACCTTTTATTAAGCTATACTTACACTGATACTTCAGACTCAAGGAAAGCATCTATATTTCCCCAAAGCTTGTCAAGTTTTTACTGAATGACAATGTCTGTATGTTTTACTTGAGATCAATATGGACACAATTCACCAGGCTGCCCAGTGGTTTCAGGAGTAGAAGGTCTGACTGAGAGAAAGTTCAATTTTTATGTTTAAGTCAATGTGTGGTTCCTTTTGTTGCCTACAAGTGTCCCACCCTAGAGTCAAAACACATGTTTGTGCTCTGTTGGCATGAGACTTTTTCACGCCAACATCCCATATCAAAAAAGCCTCCACACATTATATTTTTGAGTCCCTCAACAAAGTTTCTTGTCAATCTGGATTAATTTGTTTTGAAAACTATTTTCTATTCTTTAACAATAAACCTCATCTGCAAATATACAGAACAGCAATTAGAGCAAAAATGGCTCCAGGACATGCAAACTGTTTTGTAGGTAGAGTACCTGTTTTTACATGATGTGATGCACAGGAGAGTAATTTTCTTCCTCATATAGTTGCTTGGAGGCATTACATAGATCATGTATTTTTTATTTTATTTTTTTGGGGTGGGGTGGGGGGTTCTGTTTTTTTGTTCTTATTGGAAAGTTATAGTGGAGAGAGAAATGAAAAACAGGGCAGAGAGAGAGGATGACATGCAGCAAAGGGCAAAGGTCAGAATCGAACCTGTGCCGCTGTGCTAATAAGTACATGGTACGCTCTCTACATGTATGTTTATTATTGATGCTGATGTTACTGTGCTTCAGCATTTTCATATTTGTATGTCTCGGCACCATGGTACATTGTATGCTGGACATTATGTTGTCACGGTGGCTCCTGTGTATCTCTCTGTCTGTGTATAGAGATAACTCAACAACAACACATGATAGACTCTTTGTGCTTTGTGCTTGTTCTTTATGCTATGTATACCCTGTAGACTAGATGATTTGATTAAATTTGCATTTTAATGTGGAAAAAGCTACTGCTTTAAAATACATATTGTCTCTTGTTACTCATACTGTGTTTAAGTATGTTGACATAATAATATTTCCTAATGTAATAATTAGCCTAATTAATGACCTTATTAGCATAACTGGCTATATTTAATATATCATGGTGATATGTGCTATGTGGTTTACTGAGAGACTCAGCGACTCTGGCCAACTATGAGAACCATGCAGCCCCAACCATTAAATTACATGCTTATTCCACACATTTGTTGGTTGAGCCTAGGCAGTCCTCCGTTAATCAAGGAAATTTTGCTAATTTCAGCTTTAAGGTCTACAGTAGGTTAACAGCATGATATCCAGGCGGGTCCTAAAATTAATAACAAACAGCTGAAAATCTTCTTTTTTTGGACTGTCAAGGTTGTTAAGTATGATTACTGCAGGACATTAGGGAACTCATCTAGCTCTTATTAAATTCTAGAGGTGTGGAGTAATAGCCTACTGGAGGCCTTACATTTACAATGACCTGTAGCTCTGAGAGAATTAAGATCCTGAATGCCCAGGTCACTAAAAATGTAATTTCTAACTTCTGATCTGCATACTAAAATCAAAGACAGAAATCTATCTTTACAAGCCACCAGCTTTCATTCAACGTCTTTAAAAATTCCAACTGACCAACTGACCTGAATTTGTGAGACATCTGAACACTTCACAGTAAATAAAAACACTATTCTGAGCAGGTTTATAGACAACAATATAAAAGGCAAAGATTATAAGTGGCTGAGCAAAAAGTAGAAGTTAAAACAAGACAGGGAAGTCTTATAGGCCAACATATACCTAAAAAGAGACAATCTATGATCAATTTTACAACATACGATCCTAAAATAAATAATGTTAAGAGTGTTATGCTGTAAAATGTTTTAAGTGATGATATTGCTTTGAAAGATGCTTTAAAAGGAAAGCAACAGCATAAAGCCATATGGTCCATATTCATAAAATTGAGCAGTAACAGTGTTGTGCAGAGCAGGATTTACAGTGGCAGTGGCTGGAGCTGCAGAAACACTTTACCATGGTGTTATGGTCTGTGGTAGCTCAGGTGAAAGAAAATGAAACTCAATGTGTCAATGAGGTGCTGCATATTTCTAACCTTATTCTCAGTCATTCTGCTCCACACAGAGCAGAATGACCTACCCACTGTCCTCTCATTGGTCTCTTGAATTGTCCATCTGACTTTGAACAGGTAACAGTGGAACTTGCTGACTTGCTTGTCCTGATTTTCTCCAAAAATTCTCTCCATCCAAAAGCAGAAGTCCAAGGAAACAGGGGAGCTTCATCCAGGCTTCATATTTACACCATCCTGATTATCCACATCCACCCAAACACAATGGATTGCAAACTACATATGTCAGATTGGCACAGCACTTATTAATAACTAACACCTGTTTCAAAGAACAGTAGTGAAACACATTGACAAAATGTAGGTTTTAGACATATTTATTTTAATCAAATTTTATTTTAATTACATTTTAAATTTAACATTTTAATTATATCAAATTTAATTAAGAAGTGGTATTTTATGCACAGAGGTGTGCTGTTACAAATCACTTTTAAGACAAGAAGCGGGCAGTGGTACCATGACTTAACCTATTAGTGTTGTTTATGCTGTTATCTCTGTTTATGCATAGAGAAAATGCCTGCTGCCAAGGTCTTGCTCACTACATTATGAATAATTCCTTATTCATCTAATTTAGTTGTTCCTTAGGCGAACATTGTTTGTCTGTGCCTCTGATTGGAAATATAAAGCCTGCTTGGATATTTTCACTTTTCAAATTCTCTTTTTGAAAGTTGCTACATCAAAATCATCACAAATCCAAGAAAAAATAACTGTTAGGGAAATGCTCTGTTGGGCCCGCACTCCCCCCTCACAGGGCAGTGGGGTGATTTTGTTGTGGAAGTGCACAAAATGTAGACAATCGATTGTTGTTCACACCTCACATTTTAGCCAGTTAGAGTGGTCTCTGTTTATTTGCAAAAATTAGGTAATTAGACAGCGGAGTGCCACTGTCTAAAAGCAAATAGACAACATTTTTAAACCCATTTTATCAGAGTCTACACTTGCCATACTTTTACGAAGTCAGCTACTGAGGAGAATTTAAAAAGGAGGCAAGCATGAGCAGCCATGATGAGTGAAACAGCTACCTTGAAGGAACAATCACTGGGACAGACACAGGGACTGATGAGGTTTATGCTAACAGAGACTGATGGTGCAGATATTGCACTGCACACAGAGATGTAGAGTACATGCTGGAACTGTTAAAACTGCAACAATATACTTGAATTCATGGCTTATATTGTTTATGTCTAGCTAAGTTAGAGGTCTGCTAAGTGACCCAAACCCAAGTCTGGGGCAGGTTTGGGTTTATTATCATTAAAATTTATCTTTATTAGAATAAATTCCCCCTCTGTCTCTCTCTCAAATGTGAGAAAGTGTCTACTGTGTGTGTGTATGAGCCTTAGGCATTTTATGAAGAGGAGAGCGCGAGTGGGTAAGGTGGGCAGGTCAGACATCAGTCCAGTCAACTAATGAAAGCAACCATATCTGTTGTAAATAGGGTTAACTTTAAAAAATAATGTCAGGTTGGGTTAGGTTTCAGTACCTGTCGGGCTCAGTGAGGTCAGGTTATGGTTACATGCCAGGCTCAGACTTCAGTTTCATGCCCTTACAGACCTAAGCTAAGATAGCTGGCTTACTGAGCAAACAAAGATTTTTTTTCTCCTTATCTGCCTTGGTTGGCCAAGGCCTTTTGTAGCTCAGTCACAACCTGACATAATGCTAGTGGTCTAGGGCATTGTCTAGACTTTTTTTTTTTCGTTTAAAGATTATTTTTTGTGACATTTTTGCTTTATTGGACAGTGACAGTACAAAAAGACAGGGGAGAGAGAGGGGGGATGACATGCAGCAAAGGGCCCGAGTCAGGATCGAACCTGGGCCACTGCATTAACAATATGGTACTATAACTCAAGAGGCTATTTCACACAGCTTCCAAGTTTAGCTGCCCAGTGCAAATCAGTGGAACATGGATGGAGACATCCTGAGGACGAACTGGACAACAGTTCACACAGCGCCACTCTGAAGTTCTCTCTCCATGAAATACTTCAGGATGCCTGAACCCGCCAAGCCTCGCTCCATATCTTCATCCAAAAACCACCAGATAGCCAGGAGCGCAGCAACCACATGCACTGTTTCCTTTCCATCACATCTCCCAAAAGCACCGTATGGATGGTGGAATTTTTAAATTAAAATAGAAATAGGCATATTGGTGTGACAAACAACATGATGTGGAAGAGTAGAATCAAGGCAGTGATTGCTTTGGTTAAAACTGATAGTGGCAGGACTGGGAGCAAATTATTAAAAAAAAAATCCCATTTCCATAATTCTTTCTAGATAATAAAAATAAACACTTAAGTTGTATAAACAGGATTATTATTGGGAGTTTTCAGTTTATGCAATCATGTAAATGGCTTGATCAGACTATTGCCTTAATTGCAGTTTTGGCAATAGTCACATTATTGTGCACATGTAAACTTAGCCGTCTGGAATTGTGCAATTTGCAGGCACAATGACACAATGTGGGGATTTTATTTGTTTGTTTGTTTATTTATTTACTCGCACAGTCACTTGAATTACATAAATATTTTAGTGAATAGGATGCATTTTGCTCCTGCAGTTGAGGAGCAATTTGGTGGAGCTATTAGCTCCTGCAATGCAATCTCAGTGAATCATGTCCTGAGTATCTTATTAATTTAAGAAAGCCAACTATTCTGTCTCTCCTGGTTTCTTCCCTTGACACTTCTCCTGGTACACAATCCAGGCTATAATGCCACAAACAGGCTTGGATAATCGTGTTTATGTCTGTTAAAACTCCTCATTCGTTTAATTAGAATCCAGTGGTGGCCCTCCAGAAAGCAAAAAACATCAAGGGGCAGAGTTAAGACTTACCCTCCTGTACAATCCAAACAAAACAGCTTTTTGGAAATTGTGTTAATTGTCTCTATACAAGAAATACAAAAGGTAATAAACATCCAGCAAGTAGGAAGAATGGGGACAAGAACATGACTTCTTAAGCAAATAATGTTAATTACACGACTCACAGCATTGTGGAAATGTATAGGTGAAACAGTGTAATAGACTGAATCACTAAGTATAGGATGTAGGATGATAGGATAGGCTGTAGAGATGATGTCAGCAGTCCTGTAGCCCACCACAGGCAGCACAACACCCACCATGAAGCTACACATCTAATGTTTGTCTTTTGTTTTGTAGAAACCAAGAAGGGCTCTCTTAGCCAGTATGTGATTTTTATTCCCTTACGAAACAAAGAGGCCATTTGGATCTTTCATTTTAAAAGTCTTTAAGCAAATGGGATTATTGATTATAAACTGGGATACCATGTTCTTAAGAGGTTGGAACCTTAGGGTGCCTCCCACTCCAGCCGATCCCATTTTTAATACTGTCATCCGCTGGCTTTATGGACTCTGAGGTTGCCATTTTGGATGTCACTGAGCATATTTATTGCTGACTGCATTCAATCCTGTGACAAAGACGAACTCTGCTGCAGCCGAAACAAGTTAGTTGTTAATATTAAAGCTTGGTCAATTGTTCCTTTAACAGTAGCTGATATTTTTTTTTAATTCTTAGGGTTCTTGTTGGTTCATGTACCTCAAAGGAGCTGCGAGGTTGTGACAGATTTTTTGCTCTTAATACTCTCCACTAGGCCAAAAAATGTACTATGGATTGATCAATGGTGGTGTATTCTGGCCTCCGGTATTGACATGGAGTCAGCTCAGCTACAGAGGAGGAAAATGGAAAATAAGGGGGTGTGGGGCAATGAATTATTAATGCCTCGCTCTGGCCACTATATGGCCAATGTGTCATGTTGATAGCCTGTCTTAACAATTCCTGTTTCATGCTGCAACATGCTCTCTAAAACATCAGCACACAGGCCTCCTGTTTCATTTGCTTTTTGTCTTTCTTTCCTTTTCTTTCTTTCTTTCTTTCTTTCTCTTGAACATTACAGAACATCATTTGCAGAGTTACAATCTAAATCTTAAAGGTAAAAGTCAGAGTTCCGTACACTACTTACATTTACCTATAAGGTCGCAGTGCTTTTTCAAACATTACACTCAAGTATACTTCTGTGTATCACTCAGCCAGCAAAGTACAATAGCAATGACCTTTTCTACGCTAAATGACTTGTGTTAATGTAGCCGGATGGAAAATACTGAAGCATCTAGTTCGCCCACTAAGAGGCACTATCTTTCCGCTTCCAAGCCCGGGATGCAACAGGAACTAGCTAGAAGTCACCGGAAATTGAGGGAGCCATTTTTCAATGACCACACCGACTGCATTGCTAGATACATGAGGGCATTCTGAAAGAGATAAATACTGTGCTAAAGTATGCTTTATGCTGGAAAAATCAACAGATATTAAAGGACTGTGTACAAAAATATTTTGAGTTTTTGCTCGGTGAAGTGCCGAGATTGGACTGGATGCTGCTGGATTGTATAAACCTGCACTGCTGAAGTTGTGCTCAGGTGACTGCGTGCACTTGGTTTGGGAAACTTGTAAGTGTTCTCCTGAACTGTTAAATGACTTGTGTTTTCTAATGATAGTTGAGTTCACATTTATTCAGAGTTGAAGATTATTTGTTTCCCTTTGTACAGTGGGAGTTGGAAGTTAATGTCCATCCGTTCTGATGTACAGTAATGAAAGCACTGACCAATGTAATTATTTCTGAACTTTATATACATTAATTGGAACGTTATATACCAAAAAGTGAATGTGAAATTGCTGACTGTTCATGTCTTACTGTGTAACTGTTACAGGAAGAAGCCGCTGCAATTATTCATGTATTTTGATTTCTGCACTTTTGAGCTGATATCACTGCTGTCAGTAGGAAAGGAGCAGTAATGGGCAGAGCTGTGTCCTAGTGTAGGCCTACAGCAGTCAGGTACAGCACTCCTGTTATTCTGTGTTGACAGGAAGTTTAAGGTGCAGCCTAAAGTACCATTGTGATCAGTTGACTTATCTAACTGGGGAATAAGGCTGTTGTACTCCTCCTGGGAAAAGTATATAAAAATAATAAATATTCCTTTTTACTATTATTTTATTTTATTATTTTTTTTTACAACAAAGCAGACCCATTTACCATTACCAGAATAAATAACCTCAAATATATTATTGTGTCCTGTGCTGTCCTAATTTGGTGGGCTACATAAAATTTTCCAGCCAGTCCATTTATTTACTAATACACAAATAAAATATAGATAGAACTGGCACTTTACCTCCATTCCCAGCCTTTTGGCTGCTTATTTGATTAGAAGTAACTTCAATGTGGAGCTAGAGTGCAAGGGCAGACAGAAGGACACATTTTGAAGCAAAACACATTATTTATGGCATCATTTAGATGAATATAGTTCAGGATGCACAGAGACATATATTGAGATGAAGGTAGAATGGCTGTCAGGACACCTGAAATTGTCTGAAGCACAGATTTCAAAACCCATGTTGCGTTTTGAACAGTAAAGGGGGAAGGCAGAAGTTAGAGATCAAGAAACATCAGGAGTACTACAGGCAGCAAGAAGAACATACATGGTAATGGGTAAGAAGCCAGGTGAGACACCCACCAATATCTGTGGTCAAAGACTGTGAACTGTGGGCTTCTACAAATGCATGTAAATAGAAGTTTAGTGGTGTGTAATCACAAAGTAAGGGAGGAGTGGATGAATTATTCACATGCTCACACTCCTCCACTCCCTGATCTCATCGCTCCCTACTGACATTTTTCTCTCTCATACACACATTCACACACTATGCACACAGAGGAAGAGGTCAGTATCTGAGAGCTGGTGCACAGTTCATTAATAAGTCTTCTCCCCATTCTAAACAATTAATCGTCATTTAAGAGAACAATACAGTCCCATTCCAGATAAACCTGACGACCGTGTTATAATTATGAAGCGGAGAATTTTAATTATGAGGTGGTCGCAGTCAGGACGAGGAGGCCTCCCTCGACGTCAGCATGTCTAAATGGTTTTATGAATATTAGTTTGACACCCCTGGAGCAATTAGCGAAATGATTTCATGAAGCGATGAGGTTGTAATCAGAGTTTCGAGACTACGGAGGCCCAAGATAGCCCCACTGTGCGCTTGTGTGCGTAAGTGCCTGCGCAAACCAGCATGTTTCTGTATGTGTGTGTGTGTGTGTGTGTGTTTGTCAGGCATGGTTATTGTGACCCACTTTACCCACCCAGAAAACACTGTGGGTCCTTAGAGGACTGCCACAGTTAGACAGGGTAGCTCAGGACTCCGCATCAGTTGCTGCCAACAGGCTCTGAGAGAGAAACAGGTTGGTACACTGATGCATAAGGGAGATTGCTATTAAAGGAAAAATCCACCCTCGGATGCTCCAGCACTGTTACATATCATCAATCTGTGATGCTCAGTTTGTTCCAGCAGTTCAGAAGTGTTCAGAATTGACACGATTTACTTTTTTGTTTGTGTGCGTACCCACTTTCCCTCAAACTTCCCCGCCACCTTCCCAGATATTTCCCAGAATGCCTTTCGACAACCTCCAGAAAACATGCCTCACCTGTTGCATTGAGGCTGTGTTTAGGTGCAGAGAGTGAAAGCAGAGTAGCAAGAGAGTTTTTCCAGTTGAGAAAAATGGAGCTGCACCCCTTAAGGTAATGACACTCTAGGAGACTTTCCATTGGATTTCCACCCTTTGCTTTCATTTGCATAGTCTTAAGAGCTTCCTGAGCCTCTTAAGGAACTCACAGGACAAACCGTCATCTAGTGTGACACTCCACCGATGCAGTTTTAGTGCTTCTAGGACTCCCTAGTCCCAGGGGCTGGCTCTCATGATTCAACAGTCCAAAGCTAACGAGATCGCAATCAGAAACTGATACAAGCAGGTCGGCCAAGCAAATGCGGTCTGCTCCACAACTTGAGCTTCTTTCTTTTCTTTTCAGTGCAAATATGAGCGCAGGTCCAGATTTCTTTGTGTTGACGCTCAGCGGGTGGCGTAGTCCCTCTTCCTCTTTGCCTGATGGTGATTGGCTGTGAGCGTACTGTGAGGCCGACTACTCTGTCAGCCGTGGGTGGCGGTGCCGTTTAGTCTGTTGCTAACTATTGCAGAAAAACAAGAGGAAGCAGGAGAAAGTATTGTCAGCAGAGTTGTGCAGATTACCATCCCCTAGATTTCTAGTTGTCAAATGTGACACCCTTTAGGACGGAAAGCACAGCGAGATTCAGCAAACTGCAGTTGTTAAGGGTGACATACTCTCCAATTAAGAGTTGGAGATAGTCGTCTAGTGTGTCCCCAGAAAAGGAAACTCGTCTTGTGGCTGCAGTGTATTTTGGTCTATTGAGGCCACTATCAGTGGAGAAATTGCTTCTTTTACAACGGATTTCTCCCTTTATGATTGTTGAGCAGCACTGCAAATTGTTGAGTCTGGAAAAAAAAAAGCTTTTGCTCTTTGTTTCTGAGTTACTGACAATGAACCTGACAATTACCAGTGATGTTTTATATCGCTGAGAAACATTCTCTTATTAAACTTGACTGAAGCTGCGTTGGACATTTCAATGCCGATCATCTATGTTTGACCAGTATTTCACACGAATAAGAACAATATACCACCAAACAACAAAATGGCCTCAGAAATCATTGCCAGTAACTGTTTTTTAAAGGTCAGTGTTTTAGAGTGGATTTTTCCTTTAAGTAGGATTCTGAATAGATTAGGATTAAAACAGTCTCAATTAAAGTTAAATAAGTGATCTAAGGCGCTAAAATCAGGACTTGTTTAAAGGGTCTTAACTGCTAATAACAAGAAATAGCAGATTGGTGTTTTATGCTAGTAAAAATTCTGACAAACTGGCACAAAGATGATTATGAGTGCCTTTTTTATATGTAAATCTCACAAACAGAGGGCACAAGGAGGAAACTTTCAAAACAAATTTAGTCTCTCTCTCTCTCTCTGTCTCTCTCTCAGGTCAATGCAGCATTCTGGGGGGGGGGGCAGCTCTGCCTATTTATGCTGTGGCAGAGACTGGCATCAGGCCTGTTGCTTAGTAACCAGCACTGTGGATGCTGGCACTGTTGTCCTCTCGCCATAGAAACAGAGGAGGATTCTGAGGCCACCATTGTTGCTCTGACGAATAACACAACCTTATAGCACATAGGCATGCATACACATACACACTGCATAGTGGAGACACACACATACGCACATACACACATACACACCAACACACACACATACACACACTCATCATGGTCTGCTGGCGAGTGCATGATTCTGAAATTTTGCCAGGCAAAGCTATGAAAACTTTGACAGAACTTTTGTGCCTCTGCCACAGTTTTTCCTGGGAAAACTGGGCCACTGGAAGACTTTTTATATATATGTATGTGTGTGTGTGTGTGTGTGTGTGTGTAGCTCCACAGGCGGATCTACCAGATGCAGGTCACGGTCCCGGCCACTGGCTTCAACAGCTTCAACTACTCCTTCTCCTACCTCTGCCTCCCCGACGACAAGAACATCTGCATCATTGATGACATCATCCGTGCCATGGAGGAGATCCAATCAGCCCGCACCTCCAATCGCTCCGTCCCC
>OMKZ01043350.1:0-16921 GCA_900302535.1 Neoniphon sammara
AAAGGAGGGGGGGCATTGAGGGGAAACAAGAGAGAAAGGGGGCAGTGGGTGGGGCACCCACAAAATTAGGCCACTAGCAGCAACAGGCTACAAAATGATTCTCATCGGGTGATTGTAGCTTATTCATAAAATTCATACAGGCTTACACTTATACTTTTATTTTGTAATAAGTGGCAGTGCACACTATATGTAATAACATGCAATAGGAAAGACCTACAGGATGCAGGGTGACCTAGTGGTTAAAGGCAGTTTTACTACAAAAAACTCATAGATTTGGTCCTGGTATCAACGTGTTTTTGAGCATGACACCAAGCTATTACCTCCTCATTTATTGTAAGTCACCGTGGATGAAAGCATCAGCAAAAGTGACCCCTCCCTTCTCCGCCCATGTGTGATGATGTCTCTTGATAGCTTGCAAGGTTACAGACTCAAATTTCTGCATAAACTCTGCTGCTGTCCATTAAAACAAGGCACTCAGACCGTAAACTGTGTCTGGGCTGCTGTGTATGTGACAAATTTACTCTGTTTTTTCAATGTTCAAGTAAGAGGGGTAAGTAAGAGAGGTTTATGCACACTTGATTGATATTTGGGGTCCAAGTGCACCAGCTGTTTATTTTTATTCGTTTCATTATGTCACAGTCTCCAAGGGTTATCTGAGATCATACTCTAGCTGCAAAGTATGGGCCTGGCTGTTAAATCCAAAAAGTGATGCAACAGTATGCTTAGACAGTGAATGAATGTGTAAACACTGTTGCGTAAAACACACCAATCACTAATTATTAATGACTGAAGGGCTAATCATTACTGACAGCAACACTGTTGGTATATAGTCTTCCTGCTCTTAGGATTTGCTGAGGATGAGCGGAGAAGCCTGTCACACAACCCAACAGGCAAGGAGACGTGTTCCAGGTGACTATCATTTTTACTGAATCCCACTCCTTGAAGTGAGTCTCCAAAATGGGAAACATGCCTTGTCCTGATGCTCAGGCAACAAATCTGGCCTCAGTAGCCCGAGACATCTGTCCTTTTCCTGACTACAACATCAACCCACTCTTCGACCAGTTGCTGTCAATCAACTCCTCCAGTCACCTGAAGGACCACTACATGGCTGTGCAGTCCTCGCTGACACAACAGCAACTTGATGACTTCACCAAGGGCCTGAGGACCACCTTTGGTAGGGAGGGGAGAGTCACCATGGGTGGTGTCGGTGTGGTGGCCCTGTCCCTGGCTGTGCTGTTTGACACCTTGGCCAGAGAGGTGAAGGGCCAGTGGGTGACAGAATCCGGACCCATTCCAGGCCTTTTTCACAAAGAGCATGGGGGATATCATCCGATGGTCCCCGTGATCAGCGAATACCTCAGAGCTGTCCCTCACATCGCCAACAACCCCGCAAGAATGAGAGAGATGTCTGAGAAGTACTACCGGGTGTTATTTGACTCAAAACTGGATCGGGACAGTAAAGAGAAGTTCACAGACGTGAGAGCTGTCAATGCAATCCAAACAGGGTGGTTTACTGATAACTTGCGTCTCCATCTCATTCGCCTCTCCAGCTTACCGGAGGTACAAACCATTGAGAAGGCTGTGTTTAAGGCTAAGTTTGGAAGACTCGAAGGTGAAGGTGAAGTTGGCAATGCGAGAGACAGACGTCACGGACAATTAAGGTTTCATTACTCCCTCAACTGTGATGCTGAGGCTGCTAGCAGAGAGTTTCTGGCAGAAGTAGAGAGATCAAATAAAACCAAAGAGGAATTTGAAAACTGCAAACCAAAAGACATGGAGGTTGAGCACACAATGCTTCATTACATTGCCAGTAATGCTTTGCAGCATGTCATCAACCAGCTTCGCTTTCTAATGGACCCTTATGATGCCGCCAAGATCGCTCAAAGGGAAGACTTCGACCTCAAGAAAAACACCCGTGGCAACTGGGATATCTAAGCAACAATACAACTGTTAATCACTGCATCTTCTCCCACTTGATCTACACTTGATTAATCAAAATGAACCTTAAAACTAAATGTGACAATAAATCACTGTATAGGATTTTCTGCGATTTTTAATAAAACACTGACCTGAGTCAAGAATGACCATATTCATTTGCCCATGAGGAGCAGTCTGTCTTGTGGTAAATGTAAAGCTAGGTACACATCAGACGAGATCTGAGATTGTCTACAAGAGGTAAATCCCACACATAAAGGCAATCTTAACAGATTCTCACACTTCTATTTGGTGAAGTGCACACACTACAAAGTTCATGAGTTCACTGGTACACTGCACACTTATTGCTAGTCAGCACTGACCAAATACAGAATATGCATTCTAGCCCAAAGCCACATTATCACCCACAAGGAAGGCACAGAGGATCGAAACCTGATTTTATTCCCTTAATATTATAACCACAACACAATCATGGGTTAAAAAAAAGTGTTATGATTGTCCAAATTAAAAGCTCCTTAGAAAGTCCTCGTAATGTCCAGTTCAGCATTCCTCAAGATCCCGTTACTCATTGGGATCCTTAACCTCTGATCACTTTTGTTCACAACCCACTCATACAGCCTTTCTGCAGTTGGGTCACCTTCCTTTAGAATGGGGGAAAAAATAAAATAAATAAATAAATAAATAAATGAACTAACTAACTCATCAGCAACATTGCACAAGGTGCTGCCCAAACATTAGCCAATAAAAACAAATAAATATCCAACATGTTTGAAACAAATCAGAGTGGCTCTGAGTGGCCCCAGGGTCTTGGCTTAATGCTCTAAACATACCACACTACAAAAAGGACTGATTCCTGGCTTGGTTTAACCCTCAACTGGAAACCTCTAGTGTGTGGCAAACTTACCCTGTGTGCCATCCTTGTGTACTTAACTCTCTTTATTTACTTACTGCTCTCTAACGTATCCTGCAACAATACAACTCTAAAGCTTATTAAGAGACAATTTTTTCACTCGGTCGCACAGGTGCTCTAAGCTCCAAAACTTGTGAGCACCCAAAAACATTTAAGGAGCACCATTTTTTATATCCAACTGAAACATATCCATGTAGTAACATGGATGAAAGCAAACAGCATGACACAGTGCAGCACAGAGGGTAAGAGCAACTGTGGTTCCTCATCTTTTTTTGTAAACCCATTATCTTGAAATTGGCCCTAATTATCTTGTCAAAAATAACAAATTAATGCTTTTGTTAGGCCTAGTCTACCTGATAATGTTGCCAGTGTGTAGAAAGACTGAAATGGAATCCGAAGAAGAGATCACAATTGATCAATGTATTTACTTCAATTATGGTATAACAAAGGCAGAAACTGCAATCGCAGTCAGTTAACTTCTGAAATCGTGATAAAAACTGCTTTTCTTATCTAATGACTATGAGATAATTAAATTGTGATCACAAAAAATACACAGTTTGATATGTCAGGATAGTTAAGTCATGATCGGCAGATAACGGAATTAAAGATAGATGAACAACCATGGCTACTCTCAGCTTTTCTAGTGATAAGAAATAGACCAATTTTAAATAAGTCCACATGGAGCAGGTTTTTAGAGAAATTGTTACTTCAAACCATGGAAACATGTATTTAAACATACTCATAAACTAGAAATGTGCTGTTGGTGAATGACAGCAGGGTTTATCTCCTAAATTACCTGAATCCTCACTGACACTTGCTGTTTGGTTTAGCCAATCAATGGGAGAAAGTATTGTCAGTACTGTAAGTAAGTACTGTCAAGGCCAGACTTACTCGCCAGTGTAAAATAATTTGGCACAGAAGACTGGTGTCCAGGCTAACAACTTGAGGGCTAATTTGTAAACTGAGTCGAACCAGGTCTGAAAATGCCAAGATTAAACCTATATTTAGGAACAAAAAAATAAACAAATAAATAACAAAAAACGAATTAATAATTACTCATATATCTTTGGTTCATGTTCTGTCAGCTTCTGTTGCCAAGGATCTAAGTCATCAGAAAACAGTAACAGTATAAGCTAAACTAGTTAAAATTTAGATTTACATTTTCAAGTCTCACCAGGCCAAAAAGTGGATCGAATCTCTTTTCTCCACAGCATACTCATTGATCTCTTCTGTTTATCCACCTGCTGCTTTCCCTCCTGTAACTAGACCAACCCTCATTGCGCCAACAGACTCTATTCCTGACTAATATGGATGCCCCGATCCCTCCTCTTCCATGCCCATGTTATCCATTCAGCCCAAGGCAGACACCAGCCTCATATGGCCAATTAACTTCACGCTCATAACTTCACAGCACGTAGGTTTAAAGAAAGATTAACAAGTTCATTATGTGCAAGTGCTTACTATAAATCCACTACCTAACAGACTGAAGGGTGAGTTACATCTGGTTTGGTACAAGCAAAGCCTCACTCTAATTCACATGGTCACTGTGGTGGAAAGAGGGACTTCTCCTCTAAAATGCATGTTCATCAGTTGGCTGCTGTTTCTACCAAAGCCACTAATCCTGTAAGCGAATATTTACTGCTTTCTTAATAATTTAATCAAATAAATCTGAATAAAGGAAAGGACGGTGATCAGAAGATGTTACGAAATGGGGACTTAAACTCAGGGTCCAATAGTGACTGTATCTACTCTAAGGATCTACACTACCATTCAGGGAACAGAATTAACTTGTTGGCTTATTGGCCAAGGTGGCTGGTAGATGAAAAAAATATTTTTTTACCCACCAAATTTGATAAATTGCTTTTTATTATATATTATATTATATTTACTATATATTATTAATATATACTACTTTCATATGCAATTCTCAATTAATTGCAAAAAGCATAAGGGATATTAGTATAATTTAGAGTACATTTCAGTAATAAGTAAAGATTATTGGTTTAAATATGAATATTTATTAAAACATGTTTAATAAACATACATATACTAGTTGACACCAGTAATGTTGGCAGCTGGCTGCTGGTTATTTGTTTTCCTAGTTTTGGACAGAGGCTCCACTCCAGGAATATGTTTCCACATTATTCAGAAATTGATTGGTATCTCTTTCAGCGGTATTTCTTTCAACTTACATTCTCAGTGGCTACTTTACTAGTCTCTCTGTCTCTCTGACAAGTAACCATAGTAACTGCAATGGCCACACACCAACTCACTCTGTGTGGCACGCCCACTCAATGCGCGTCACACAAAGTGCCTGTGTTTATCACTTTGAACAGACAGACAACCAAAGTATTAAAATTCAGAAAGTTTGGAAAATTGGCAGCTTTTTTTTAAAATTTATTTATGTATTTATTTTAACATGCCAGAGTGGCAGGGTAGCCGCTGTAATAAATCTGCCAAAGAAGAACTCTACATGCCATTGGCGCTTGGTGAGCGCTAATTTTGTTCCCTGGTACCATTAGACTGAGAAACCATTTTCATAGTGAGTGCACTAGCCCTTTACAAGTCTCAGGCAGGACCATGTGGCAACAAAAGAAACCTAATGAAATCTATTATAATTTTCCTCAGATTATTTTTCAATTTGTTCTTGATTTATTCTTCCCTAGATTTATGTTTCTGATAGTAAAAAACCCTAAAACTTAATAAATCTATGCTAACATTAGACAGAGCATCTTAGTCTTAGAATATTTACTCTTCATAAGTATTAGTTGATAATTTTGAATCTTGATATCTTGTGTTACAGGGCTTAAAATAAATTTCAGAGCAAAAAGCTCTTCACTGTTGTTGTCTTGGTAACCAAACCCCTGTGAAGCAGATGTCATATCTCACCTAACAGCATTGGTACAGTGGTGAATAAGGAGAAATGACAAGGGCATGATAAAAAAATGCTTTAAAAACGGGGAGAAACTAAGAACTGAATGTTGTCTTGTTGAGTCTAAACCTCGGCCAATGCATTTCACACATCAGAAAGGAGAGCAAACATTCTGCTGCATACATGCAGTGGGCTCCAAATATCTACTAATAACTGTCCACTACTAATAACAGTTTTCATTTATCAAAAAACAATACTTTAAAAAAAAAAAAAAACCCTCAATTGATTTTCAGATCTAAGGTTTTGTTCACATATCATTTGGCAAGGTTTTTGAAAATCATCACTTCATTAAAATATTAACATATATGCTCCTAAAAAACAGTGCAACCAGATACTGACTACATTAATGCAGTCCTCTATGTGTTATTGTTGCTAGAGGTTAAAGTAACAAAGCATTAAACCCATAGAAAAGCATATTGTTAGACATGTTCAGGTGTGGGGATGTTTTGCCTTTTCCAGAGTTGGTGACTCGCACAGGATGAACAATGACCACAGAGAAGTACCACTCTATTCTGCAGAGGAATACCATCTGTTCTGACTGAAAGTTGTGTAGAAAAAGATTCAATTTCCAGCAGGATCATGACCCTAAACATGCACTGAAGCTATGCCGGGCCTATCTTAAGTACAAGGATGAGCAAAGGGTGCTGACCTTTCCCTCCAGAGTCACCAGACCTCGACCCCACTGAAAGCTTTGGGAACGTTTGAAAAAGGAAAAAGCAAAACATAGTGTAATGTCACAAGACACTCTCTGAGACACTCTCTGGAATAATGTGAGCTCTGCAAATTCTGCCAAAACGTGTAGAAGTGAAGTCACACAGTGTGTCTGTGTGCAAACTGTGCAAACTGTGATTAAGGCAAATGGAGGGCATACCACACATTGAGAAATTTTGACTTTTTGTAAATTCTAACAAACTTTATTTACTTTACTTAAAATACAAAAGTGAGAAAATCTTTGAATATCATCATTTGCTGTGCATTCGCATTAACTGTGCATGATATACATATTTACACACATGCTACAGTAGTATAATATGTGATCATTTTCAGGTTACAGATTTCTTCAAGATGGAGCATTATGCTGTGTGTTAACTGCATGTGTATTAATCTGTGTCTGTTGATGTCTGAATTTTATTTCCAAATTGAGATTCTGTCAATGTGTGGATTGTTTCCAGAGAGTTAAAAACAAAAGGTCCTGCAATCCACTTCTCCTACATATCAATTTTCTCTGCTCCTTTACTTCTCTGTTTTCCTGGTACGAACCTCTTGTCCATCTCTACGCTCCTCTGGCAACAGCAGATAATGGCTGAGATAACAGGATAAGAGAACATGTTCCACACTGCCTTTCCTGCTTGGTGGACAAGGGACGGAATTGGATCATACAATCAGATAACAATTTCATCCCACATGCTGTCACTCATCTGGACTGCACGGACAATAACATCTGGATCTTGGAGCAGTTTGGGGAGGTCTATCACGGTTGCTTGCGCACAGGTGAGACAGAAGTATTTATTCATGTTATACAGTTAAAATGTAAATATTAAGTGTTAAGTGTACCCTATTTCTATTGACATGTAGTTTCAATACCAAGACTATTTTCCTGCAATTTACTGTTTATTTCTACAGTTTGTGTGTGTGTGTTTTTCTGTGTATGTGTGCTGTCTGTTGACAGAGACACATCGCTTTTGTACCCTGACCCTGAGCAAGGCAACACGACACAGGAGATGATTTCTCCAGAGATGTGATGAGGTGAACGTTTCATGCGGGCCTCATCGTCTTTCCATTACGCCTGGTAAAGAGGTGTGTGGATCAGACAAGAGGCTCGTATGAAATCAGGCCTGGAAAAGCCAATTACACTGACAATAATCTCTCTCAGTACTGCTGCAGGCGTGCCTCGCCATACAAAGCAACAGATACCTCAAACAGGGACAGTGGAGGGGGTGGCAGGGTGTGTGTGTGTGTGTGTGTGTGTGTGTGTGTGTTGGGGGGGTATTCAGAATAGACAAGGGATTTCTACATAAACATACCAAGCCAAGTATATCTGTGAATCCTCACTTATTGCGTAGTTGGTGGAAAAACCCATATTGTAACATCCAGTGTTTTATGGCTTTCTGAGAAGTCTGGTGTATTGCAGATTCTCTTTTCAGCATGGGACTATGAGTTGTGAAAAGAAGGCAGTGTGTGAAATCTGGTTGGTCTCACAGGACTGATATTTTTTCCCCCAAAGGTCCTCCAGGAAAATAGTCAATCCCTTCTTTTTCCTTTTTCACCATTTTCTGTGTGACAAAAATATTGAGGCATGGGAGAATGCTACGGCGTATATCCATGCATGGAGCGGGCAGGAATGGCTACGTGTTCTTCTATCACAATCATTTTGGCTCATTCCAGCCATTATGACATGTATCGCTGCCCTTGCAAGTGCCTTACTGAGAGAGTCATAGAGGGTGATAGTGGAGAGGAGCCGATGTCTCCACCCATAACCTCTTTTCCAAACCCACGGGGCGACAGCATGAGAGAGAGCAGGAGGGCTGTTGGGTCAGAGAGCTCGGTCTGACTAAAATCAGAAGGTTAATCCAAGTTGATGGGAGGCTACAGCCCATATTATCTAGAGACAGGAGTCAACAAATGAATGCATGCACAGATGCAAAGAGAAGCATTTCAGAGACAGCCATAAAGAGTAGATACATGCAGGACAAAATAAACTAATCAAATTTTAACCTAAGATGACCTGATCTAGAATCTGGCAATTAGCATCCATGAAAGTGTAATACTCTTGCTGAATTAGAAATGCTCTTTATTGCTCTCCTGTAAATTGTGCGCCTTTGGGTGACTCATTCAGCAGTTAATAACGCAAAGTGCTCAATGGCCACATCTCAGGCAAACAGGGAGAAAGCAAACAAACTAAGAAAAAAAAAACATAGACACAACAACACATTTGTCAAAGCTTTAGAATCTTGTTAGCTTGCAGACCCTAATTTTTCACTCTGTTAATTTATGGCAACATTCAACAGCTCCCACTGCAATTAACCTGTGTTTCAATGACACAAGCCTAACCTTGATGAGCAACTTCAAAACAATATCACCCACAGAAATGGCCCTAGAGGACACACGGATGATCTCATCAGCTGGGTGTTTGGATGGCCTCACACGAGCCCCCAGCATGTGTACACAAAGTGCCAGGGGAGCGTGAAATGAGGGAAGTTCAACAGCCTAATGCCGCAATGTTTCACAGCAAAGGGTTGTCTGTGACGATGACACTCCCTCAAGTCCTGGGACATGGACAGAATGAAATGGTGGTGAAGGGTGGAACAATGACAGCAGATGGTTTGGATAGAGAGAATCGCTATTCATTAAGTTGAGCGGAGTAGAAAAAAAAGCAGTTTGTATGGATAATATTGGCTAGCAACAGCATGCCATGGCCAAGCCAGGCCAGTAATGTCGGGCATCACCATGGGTTACTGATCTGTGACTATGCTGAAAACCATGTGCAAACTGGAAACAGCAGGGCCACTGCTCTCATGCCATGATATTCATGGCACCTGGGTACTGTGGTGTATGAGGAATTGAGTAATGCTGCCAAAATTCTGGTTTAGGTTATGTTTAATTTAGCTACTGAATGTCTCTTGGTTAGAATTAGGATGTGAAATACAGGGAATGACCATCATGCAATGCTCTCAGTGCAGCGATTGAAGTGAAGATTGTCTACGGCTCCTAACAGTTGCATGAAACCCAGAACTATAGTCACTGCTGTTGCCATTCAAACTTCCGAGACTCCCTGTAACAAAAGATGCATTTATAACTTCACCATCATCAGGAGGAGGCGACGATACATCAACCGGCTCCTAAAGAGGTACATGAGAATAAATGAATCTGTTCCTTCTTTGCCCTTCTTCCCAGCGCTTGACTTCACAAGGTCATTCAATCACACGTTGCCCCCCTCCCTGTGGCATGCAAAGGCCTTATCTGATCGCTGGCTGGCTCCCTGGCCCCATGGTGTGAACCAGGTGCTGCGATGACAAAACGCTCCTGGCAGCAATAAGAGAACGGAGACAGCAGAGCTCAATTAGCTCTAGCTCCAATCCCAGATCCGCTATTGATTTCCCACAGATGAGGAATGGCAGACGGGAGACTGCTCAATCAGACATGCCCATGGGAACAGTGAATGTGTGTCTGTGTGAGTGTGTGCGTGTGTGTGCATGTGTCAGAATCAACGGGGGACGAATTGGCGCAGAGACAAGGTGCCTGAGACGAGGTGAATTCATTAACAATCCATGGCCTTTATGCATACATGATGGTTAAGTAATAGTGCTGTCTATTGATGCAGCTGTGCAAAATGACATGAGTCTTTAAAGGGATGCTGCGCCGTCCTAACCAAGATCAAATGGCGAGGGAGACAGACAAGACATTAGCTCCCTGAAGGGCAAATCAATCTGACAAGTCATCAGCTCCACGGTGCATCTCTGGACAATTTCTTTGCTTCCTCAAATTAACCTCCACCAGAGGGACAGGAAGGAGAATGTATGGAGGCTGACAGCCCCATTTGTCCTTCACTTATGGTTTGAGCCCTCCTCTTTAGGTAGCAAAATCTATAACATTTGTGTTTTGTCCATGTAAATGACATCTGCATTAAATTGTTCTTCAGTCCATGGTAGCTTTTGAGTTTGCTGGAGTGTCATGTTTTAGTTTGGTTAAATGAAAGTGTAAAAGACAGAGACAGAGTGGGTGAATGTGACAAGGTGAGTGAGTGAGTGTTAGAATGTGTTTTTGTCAGACAGCGTGCTAGGCCTGATCGAGTCAGTCTTGCTCATCGCAGGGACACATTGACAAGTAAGCTTAAAAAAAAGGGAGCGTGAAGATGAAAAAAAGAAAATATTACAAGATTAATAAGAAAGAAAAGCAAAATTTAAGTAAGACAGCCAAAAATCTTTTCAAACTGCACTGAAAAAAGAAGGGAAAAAACTTGGGTTGTATTCCACTGTGAAGGACGAGCTCTTCTGGCACATCACACAGAGCAAAACGCAGACCACAAAAACTTTGTTAAGCCACCTGGGTCTTACACAGACGGCTCCTATTCAAACTTGATTTGATGAGATTACACAAAAGTTCATTAAAAAAACATCGTCTTCATTGTTCTTCCCACTTAAATCACAGGAAATCAGATTCTGGACTTTTCTCCATTTCAAGTCTTTCATTTCCTTTATATTATAGTTCGGCAATAATACTAGAAGTTATGTCAACATATAAGCGCATATGTTGAAATGCCAGTGTTTTATGCGCTAAATCTTTTTCTAAAGTCTTTTTCCCGGGGCTACAAACCAAACTTAAGAGTATGTCACTGCATGTTTCATAGTGTTGCACTCTAGTTCAACTTTGTGTACTCAGATGGATTTGATAGCTGTCCCCTCTGACTCCTCCTGCTCCACTGCTGCTCTCTCTACCCAATGCACTGCAAACTAGTGGGGCAGGCAGCATGCAACTGAAACCAGGGCTATACAGTCATGCTTAAAGATCTGCTTTGAGAGAAGTAGGGGACAGAGGCCTGAGATGTTCCTCCAACATCCCTGGAACACCTGACCAGTTAACACGAGAACTGTCACCGTCCTACCACGAGTAGCACTGGAACAATGTGATCGGGCTCTGCAAATCATCCTTCTAAAGATAACACAGCAATCAAGCTGAATGCAATGACTGCCTCCTAGCCTAAACGTATTTGAGAAATCAATCAATCTATCGGTGAATCATGGTACCTTCTGTGAGGCCTTGTAGAGCAGTCTCTTTTGATAATACCGCAAAAATTAAGTTCAAGTCAAGCTCTGAATTGGGTTCATGCTGATTGCAAACATGATTGATAGAAAAGAGTGATTTATCTGAATTAAGGCAGCTGTTTTTAGGCATTCGCTCTATTAATGTAACCACAATGTGAGTTGAGGCTGGCTAATCTAAACTGTGAAAAGACTACCAAGTGGGATAACAGTGAATAATCAAGCACAATAAAATCTCTGTACATAGAGTGCTGTGAGAACGGTACCTCACTCAAACTCCACTGAGAACACACTATTTGTGAAAGTGTTAAAAAGAAGAAAGTGAGAGCAGGCAGCAGTTTCTGATTTTTTTCTCTGTCACACTATAGAGATACATCTGGCGTTCAGAATGAAGGAAGGTAAAGTGACACCAATCACAACACTCAAGGTGAAAAAAACATTTTTGCTTTTTTATTATTTTTTTTTAATTAGACAGTGACAATACAGATAGACGTGAAAGATGGGGAGAGAGAGGGTTAAGCTGTTTTCTGTTTCTTGCATGCACGCACACACGGATGGTTGCACGCACGCGCGCACGCGCGCACACATGCACACACACACAAAGATGAATCAAAGTATTAGTATTTTAAATTTGTTAACTGTTGTACCTCAATGCTTTGGCAATATTGTTCCTGAACTTTCATGCCAATAAAGCTTATTGAAATCCAAAAATTGAGAGGGGGAAGACATGCAATAAAGTATTAAGATAAAGTAAAAATAAAATAAAATAAAATAAAATGAAAAGTAGATTTTTAAAATAAAGTAAAAATTCCAATGATGATGCTAAACAATATGACTTAAGAGTCTGTTATGTTTTCATGTTATAAATGATTTATTAATGAACTGCTCATGCATATAGAAATCAGCTTCACTGTCCCTATAAGCGTGTTTATACACTATCTGGGAAAAATTTCTTTCCACAGCAGTAGAGGCTTGTCAAGTCTGAAAAAGGTAACTAACCAATTTGAATCAAGTGTTGGGTCAAAGCTGAACAGAATATGGTTTTCTACGTTAATTTCCCTTTGCAGAAGACCAAATGAAGAGCGGGGCTTGACATCAGCTGAGTTTGTGTTAATCTACAGATGTGTGCTTAACTATTGCTGCAAAATGGAAATCTGCACTTCTGCCCTACATCTGAGGCGGTGAAAGCACTGGAACATTGACATTTTGTAATCACACACATGAAATATTTGCTCAAAGAGAAAAAACAAACAAACATGCACATCGAACTGAACAGTGTGTGCCTGTGTACACACAGACAATTAACATTTGATCAGTCTCCAGGGTATACATGTCTAGGACAAAGAGTCAGTGCACTCTATAAAAACAAAGTGTTTAGCATGCAGTAGGAGCTGCACACTTTGCTGCTGTGATTTCAAATGCACTGAAGTATAACAGATCCCATGATGTGCAAAAACCTAACCCTATATCTGTCACTGAAGGAGGAATTTAATGCGCTGTAAGCAAATCTGCAGGAAAGCCATTACATGACTTACAGCCTCTCTTATAATGGAAAACAGACACCATGACCTGCACACCCCACAATACAGGAAAAAACATAACTCAAAGAGCTATTTCTCTCTTTAAGCACACAAATCCCCATATAGTCTCTTATGGGCAATGTTCCCTCTTTCTGGGGCCTGGCCTCAGCATAGCAGTCCCAGTGCATTGGCTGGACTCAGGTGCTAGTCCCTCCATGGCTGGCCCCCTCTTTAGTACCTGCCTAATACTCTGCACACTGGGAATGAGCTCCATTACTGCGGGAGCTTGCTTTCTGCTCCCTCTCTCCTTTTTTCAATGGCTTTGCATTGCTTGTGTTTATGACACAGGGGACTGGTGGTGTCCCACAGGCCCTCAGCTGCAGGCGGAGAGGTGATTTCTTTCCCCCCTAAAATAACAGACCATAGGGCTCCCAAGTCACAGGTGACTCATGTAATGACAGGCTGTTTGGGTCCCTGGTGGGCTGAGGGAGTGTACAGGTGTGTGTTTGGTTTGCGAGCCTCAACGAGCACACGATGCTGCACACGTATTCACACCTATTTGCGTTGCTGCAAGATAAGTGAAGGAGGTGTGCGATATCCATCACCATCATGTGCTGTAACACCAACCCCAAGGATACGGGCCTATAAAATAAAGGTCGTTCCCACTGAGAGCATTCCATCCTCCCAGTCCTCTATAGCCGGAGGAAGACAGGATGAACCTTTCCCAACCGATCATATCTCACCAGCCCATCCAGCTCGGACTGGTGCCACGCACAATGCTGCTGTCCTGTGACTCCATCCGTGGTAAAGCATGGCGCTGCAACATTCGATATGGGCTTTTATCTGCATATGGGCACGAGAGAGAGGCAGTAGCTTGGCTCTTAAGGGACTTAGCTAGTAGGCATGAAACAGAGGAGAGCTCCTCACCATTGGCTTTAACAGGATTTACCCAGATCAAAGGCAACAAGGAAGGAAAGAGAGAGAAGAAGAAAGAGAAAAGGAGGAGAGGGGGAGACATAAGGAAAATGAAAAAGCAGGAGAAAAAAAACAAGGTGAGAGGGCTTGCTGGCAGGCTGGCAGACACACAAGGATGCTACTACAAATATATGCATCGAAACACAAGTAGTGGAAAATGATACTAATCATGAATCTACAATAGAAAAAGGAAGATTTGGAAAGAAGAGGTAAAAGGGACTGATAGTTGCAGGGTCCATGCAGAGGGGAAATGGGACATAGGAAGAAGCGGGGCTCAGGAGTGTTACTACAACAAGGAGGAAAGTGGTTTAAGGGGGGGCACAGGTGAGTCAAAGCAGAGGCACTGAGCTAGAAAGAAAGAAAATAGTACATAGTTTTGCTCAAGGGTAATAGCTGTTGGGACCTATGAGGACACACATAATAATCCCACACAAATGCAGAGGGGTTGATCAAGAACACTTAGCAAGAAAAAAAAAGAAGAAAAAAAAGAGAAACAATACACACACGCCACATTGGAGAAGGCACAGGTGAGCTTCAACATTCCAGGTTGAGATCACAGCGAGTCAAAAAGATGAAGAGGAAATTCTCAGTAGGTGACGCTCTTACTGTTTCATGATCAACTGCTTGATTATGCAACAGCACTAATGCACGCAAACAAACACACCTCTGTGTTTGCCCAGGGGGTGGGTCACTCAGCTGAACTAATGCTAATGTGCCAATCTGTGCCTTTTTCACCTCTGAGCGGAGCCTCTTCACTTCGCATGGCTGCTTCACCTTAAACAACACAGCAGCACAGCGCACTATAGCAGCATTCAGCATGCCTACAGGTGACAATTACCCCACCATCCAGAAAGAACACACACACACACACACATAGGCCAGCTTTCACATGCAGACACGCATGTACACACACACAAAAACACACACAAAGAACATGGTGGATTCTTACAGAAAAGACATAATTTACCCTGGCCAAGAATTTTTTACAGAAAGAACAGCCTTAAGCCTTCAGAACAAAATGGCCGTCAAATAAGGCAAAACATCCATCCGCCATTTCCTCAAAGGCGCCGGCACAAGGCAATAACGAGGTTATTTGGCTGTTGGTATTTGCTGCCTGCTCCTGCCCGCAGGTGATGTAAGGGGAAACCTCAATAAATTCAGCCATTCTGTCAACAAACTGTTCTATATGTGGATATGAAGAAAGTGGAGCTATTTATTTTAGCACGGAGAATAAATATGTCCACACTCAAAAGAGCCAGGGGCCTAAATTCAAACAAAGCAGAATGGCCTATACCCAGCTGAATTAAATACATGACGTTAATGCTGACATTCTGCTACATACTGCCTTATGATGTATTTCCCCCGCAAATCATTTCATTCTCTCAATTTTTTTTTCCCTCTCCACTGCTCTCACTCCACATAGCCCCCTATTTCACATGTCTTCTCTTCCTTCTTTTATTTCGGGGGATAATAATTTAGCTAATGAATGCTGTAAGGGTAGATACTTTGGGAGAAGTGAGCAAACAACAAACAGGAGGCTTTGTCATCTCCAATCTCAGGTCCCGTCTCTGCTATTCAGAGCCAGCAGTACACTCATATCACTTCCACTCCTCTCAGCACAATGAGCAGGGACATCAAAGCAGAGGCTGAGAGGAAGAGAGAGAGAGAGAGAGAGAGAGAGAGATGGAGAGAGGGAGGGAGACAGGAGAGTAAAAGTGAGAGAGAAAGAAAAGACGGACACAAAAATACCTGTTTTGTTGAAACGTATAGCATCATTACAGCGGGAATATTTCCTGTCAAAATGTCACATTGCCTGGCTCCTGAATACACTGCTGTCTTTTCCAACCACGTGATGCCATTCAAAGGCTTATCAAAAGTCAGAGTAGTCTCTAATAAAATACATAGATTCATGTATGTAGCAGGACATTAATGTCCTTCTCTGCAGGGCGGCTGGAAACTGTAGCAACTACCGTGCTCATTTTATGCAGGATTGCAACGCCTATGGAAATAAGCATCCTCATAACATATGCTGTCAAATCCATTAGCTCAAAAGGAGGAGGCGTACTGGTTTCGAATCAGGCGAAAAATAAATAACTAAATAAATAAAAATGTGCAGTGCAAGTAAACCATTACATCTGGAACTTCAAACAGTGAATAATATTCAATTGTCAACAGAGGGCTGCATATCTGAAGGAAATCAACACTGATTGCCTTGATATTTGAGGGAAATCAAGAAAACAGCAGTCCCACCACCATAACTTCGTGACAATTTTCAATCGTTTTTTTTTTTTTTTTTTTTTTTGCCCGTGCATGTTCACTAAGCCTAAGGGGTAATTTTAATTTCAATTTCTGCTTATATGTTTGAGATAGAGAGCAGGAATTTGTGGGAGGGAAAAAAAAGAAGGCAATTGAAAAGCGGCACCTCTCTCTCGCTTATCATGGAATAATTAACATTTCCTCCACAGACCAGAGCAGGCTTCACAGCTTCCCTGGTTGAAATGCTAATACAGCCCCCAACCCAGTTTAATGTCAATCCACTCCACTTTCTTTCCTGTTAGGGAGGAGCTCCCTGTCGTTATTTCCATACACAGCAGCAGGAGGGACAGGGAGCAGGCTTACCTCCCCATCTGGATCTAGGAATCGACACAAGACAGAGAGAGGAGGAGGAACAGGAGGAGGAGGGTGTAGGAGGAAGCTCCTGTCCATGTGGGAGTACTTGAAGGGAGGGCGGTGAACAAAGTCTTTAAACCTGGCAGAGCTTCTGCAGCACTCCTTCTTGTTTGGAAATGGCTTGCGCTGACAATGGATGATGGCCCCATACCAAAAAAGTGACAGGTCTTTCTAGTTTTCTCTCCTCTGTTGTTTTTAGTTTTCTTTTTTCACACACTTT
>OMKZ01043352.1:6010-21197 GCA_900302535.1 Neoniphon sammara
ATATATTAAGAGTGAAAGAGGTGAGTGACATGTTGGTAGAGCTCTGTTGGTTCACTGATGGAAGACCTGTCCAACACACACACACACACACACACACACACACACACACACACACCATGTAGTGCATCAGTGACTTTGCAGCAAGGCTAGGAGTTACTGATAATGTTTATATTTCGTGGCCAAGGTCTATGGCTTATGGCTTTAAGAACACACAGATACATACACACACACCAATACACACATACACACTCCCACGCTACCACCTCTCTCTTTCTCACATACACAAGCCCAGACACACACACACACATCCCACACAGCCACCCACTAATACCACAGGCACCCACCTTTTAGTAAATCTTGTAGCTGATGGAGCCGACACACAGAGACAAACACATTTATCTTGTACTGAGTATTGATAGAATTTTGCTGGGTATTTGGATTGGAGCGAGAAAGTCAGATTTAAGGATATTTACATCTAAGCAAACATTTCTTTCTGTGGGGTCTGCGAATTTATGGATTCCAAGTCCATTTAAAGAGTTACAGTATAGGTTTCCGGCTACATCAGGTTGTTTTTGTTTTTTTTTACCACATTGCCCGAGTTTGTAACCGATGAAAATCAACAAACTCTTTCAGCCAGACTTTTTATTCTTATTGTTATTCTCATTCTTGCTCTTATTCTTGTCATTCGATTACATGCATCTATCTACATTCTGGTGTCAGTTATATAGTATGAAACCTATACTGACTGCTAAATCCCTGCAGTTCAAAGAGGAGCGTCAAACCATCTTGCCCCTGCAATGGAGCCTCATTACAGGCATGGATGACTTCATATAGTGTTTCTACTCATTAATTTTCCCATTGATCTCTATGTGGAAATTACTCAGGAGAAATGAATGAAGAAATCCGTGGCTATCATGGAGACCCTGAGCAGGCCTGATTATTTCAAGTGTATTTATTAACATGCAGCCCTTTATCTGTTCATATATGCACGATGCAGTGTGATTTAGAGCATGATATAGTTCACAGGTCTCGCAAGAAATAAATAAAACAGAAGACAGCTGTATTGTTGCCTGCTGGAGTGCATAAAACTAAGATATATGGTATGTTAAAAGTTCGGTTTGTAAGGCCAGAAGCACACTGCACGACCAAATGTTGCAGGAAACCTCGCATTTGCCAAGCTACCAAATCCCATCTCGCATTAAAATACTGCACACACTTTAGGATGAGGCAACAACATGATTTCCACATTACAGGATTCAATGGCAGGAGACTGCATGGTCTCGAGTGGGCCAGACTTCAAACAAGAGTTGACGGGTCTCGCAGGTCTGACCTCGCAGGACTAGAGCCCGCGAGTCGGAAAGCCAAATGGCTCCTCAGTGAGGACATTTGCACACTGGCAACAATAAACACATCTATTATGGATCAACTGGCTGCAGTTTTTGTTTGCATTGCTCATGCATTCGTGCAGATGGAAAGAAGAAGGGTGCATACATTGGTAGGTCGGTTGGATTTACAAAGAGAATTGGAGGTGAGACCGTTTCCATAATAAAAGGTGCAAGCATGCCCGCTCTATTTGTCTCTTTGTCTGTTTGCTTTGCAGTAAACAGAGTGATGACATATCCTGCTACAATCTAATTGGCCGATGTGACGAATTGGCTCGCTGTACCCTGTCGCACAACAAGAATAACTATAAAAACATTATCAAAGTTTGAATGTTTGAAAATGATCCGGACGTCCCTGTCGGTCCCACACTGATGTGATGGATGAGACACGCTGACCTCACACTATGCAAGCAGCGACATTTTCACTCCAATCTTGAAAATTTGTCTGGGATCGTCTAGGACGCCTAAATCGGCTGTGATATTGTACGGTAGAGCGTCTCCGCTAAAATGAGACTTGTGGTGTTCAGCAGGTGCAGGCTTTCAAAATTCATCGCATGTTAAGACGCTGGATGACACACTTCATATGACTGCCACTACTTAATGAAGTCTTCATCTATTCAAATACTTTTGGCATGGAGATGCTGTGTAGATAAAACACCCTTCTATTGAAAGTGACAGCCTGTTCTTTTAGTCACTTTTTAGTCACTGTTTGATTAGGAATTCAAAGAGATATTCAAAGAGTATAAAGGACAAAAAAAAAAAAACATTAAAAAAGTGTCACTGTCCAAATACTTTTGGAACTCACTGCATTACAAGATTCCGTGGCTGTGACCTCATTATGACAATAATTCCAAGGATTATGACATGATACAGAGGCACAGCATTTTCATTTGTACAGCAAAGAACACTTCTCTGTGTTTTATGGACTGTAATCACATTTTCTGAAAAGTAGTTCTAAACCAGAGTCATTGTACATCTAACAAAAAAATCAGAAGAGGTGAATATTTCCGAATGGGGTTATATAATGTTTACTTTATTTAACAGATATTTTATTGAAATGAATGTAAGATTAGGATTATCAAAAAAAAAACAACAATGTAAAGTTGTTATAAAAACACATACTGTCTGTTTTCCAGGGAGTTTAGACTGGCTTTAAATTGAAATTCTGTCCTTTCACACACACACAAACACTCACTCATATGCTTACTAACCTTTATAGTTGATTTTAAATCCTATAGAGCCGACACTCTCATCCGACTGTAGGTGAAGCCACATCTGGTGGGTCATGCTAACGATCAGGTCAGGAACAAAGCTACCCGATAGGCTGGAAAACAGATGACATTTTCATTAGATCATTGCTATCATCATAATCATCATCATCATCATCATCATCATCATTAGAATTATCATCATCATCAAAATGATCACTTTCACCACTCTAAATTCTCAAGAGCGTTGATGACTGTGGAAAAATTGCTGGAGCATGCTGCGCTGAGTGGAGTGCTTTCAATGCTGTGCTTTTATATCAGAACACTGCTTCTGGAAAGCAGATTGTTCTGGTATTGTCCTGTACGTCCTGCCTATCCTTTTTATTCCAGCACCTCTTACACATGAGAGTTAACAGGGAGCCGCTGGAAAGTGCATGGAAAGCAGCTGCTTTGGAAAGGTGCTGCACCTGAAGTTGAGAACAGCTGATCTTTTTAGCAGAGTGCACATGATGTGGCCTGCATTTCTGTGATCTGCATAATTACAACAAAGAAGAAGTGGGGTTTCACACCATGTTGGCAGCAGATAGTTAACAGCAGCAACCACGATGCAACTGGAGAACATCCTCGGACAAAAAGCTGGCAGTCGTCTGTACTCTGATCATAAAGAATCAGTATAGAGATTGTTGGCTGTGTTGCAGTGTTTGAGAGGTTGGGATTACTGTTGCTCATGGTGGCAGGTGGTCATTATAGAAACATTCACTTTTTCAAATTAACAGCTGGAATTGTAGTTAAAGGACCATACCAGTTGTTTTGAATGTCTGGCCCATTTAGGTACAATTTACCCACATTTTACAGTGCAACAAACCATTTTGCAAATCATGCAGGAGTACTACAGATTGAACAACATATAATCAAAGTCCCTTGATGTTAAAATTTGAATTTTTGGTTGAAACACTGACCTCATAATGTTCTGTCTACCACATCCGTCGCCATATACCACTTGCTAATTCACTGAGTAAAGAAAACTTTTCCCCACTGAGCAAATCAGCAGCATAACTGAGAGAACAATTACAAAAAATTCAAAGCAAATTCATCGTCTTCTCTGCAGGAATCTTCATCATCAAACATGAAATCCGACATAATCTCCAAAGTTTTTACAGCTCTTGCTTGCTACAGTATCTTCCTCTAGCAACTTATATTATCTTCAACAGGTGAACATTTGAAATAATTTCAAACACATTTCTCACCTTTAGACAAATATCTAGTTATCTAAATATATACACTGTAGCCTACGGCAATGACTTTCATAATATTAGACATTATTGTTCAAACTTTCTGGCAACTCCAGTTACAGTCTTCTGCAGCTCTCTGTCTCTCTCTCACTCTGTGTGGGTCAATCAATCTGGTTGTTGCAGATATCACAGTACAAAGTGTCAGCAGGGCAGCGACGGGCACAGTGGCAGGTGAACCAAACAGACAAAATGGCGACAATTACAGATCAGACAGACTGACAATTATTTCATATGAAAAACTTCCACACAGGTCTGTGGCATGATCAAAGCAATTTTAAGCCAATAAAACAAAAATCAATTGCCAAAAACACTGTCTGACCGCTAACTCACACCGTTAAACTGTCAACGTTTGACCGGCAGCATGACAGTCACAACACGATGACGTGAATTGAAATGTCCGCTGAAAAACTTCCATGGCCTGCCTAGTTTCTTCCCGCTCGGCTGTTTGTTCTGCCCATCACCTGCCTGCCTCACCTGTCTCCACGCCCATCTGTCTCCCATTAGCTAACCACTACAGACCCTTTACACTTAGCTTCCCAGCTTGTCGGTTTGTTTGTTATTATGTTCAGAGTTCAGCTTCCCTGCCTGACTCTGGTGTAGTCTTGAGTTTTTGTTTAGCATTTCTGCTGAGACATGGCAACCCGTTTACCTTACTGTTTAGACCTCCATTCCAATCACTCCTGTTGTTTGCTGTCCTGCTAAACAAGTTGTACCTCCAGTTGTATCTCTACGTTCATCTTCAGTAATGGTCAATCAGCGTCATCTCCTGTCTCTGTGAGTCTCTGTCTATATTTAGGTCCCTACCTGCATCCTCAAACTCTTAATGATGATGCTATGGCAGAAATCATAGCAGCTACTGCTTATTTTTTGCCCCCTGTGAGTCCAGGCTTCAGCAAGACCGACTTCGGCCTTCTACAGTGCTCATACCTCATGGCTTGTAGGTTGTTTTTTATTCCATATAGCTTTTGAAGCAAGAAGGAAGGCTTATTTTAGAAGACTAATAGGATTTGATAATGATGAATGCACTTAAGTTCCTCATTCAGAAAAAAAAAATAAAACATATACTAGAATAACACAGAGTGCTGTCTCTTGACTTTCATCTTGATATATGCTGTAGTGCAGTGGGAAAAGGAGTGTTCAGTGTCTACCTCTTCTTCACTGAAGAGCGACTGTGTTTTGATTATGTGCAGTGTGTGTGGACACAGACAAAAGCTTGAAATAGAAGTTCAATACGTCAGTTGTATCTTTCTGCCACTTGAAAGCCTTTCACTTGCCCGTGGTTGATAAGCAGCTGCTGTTCTGCTGTGCATGGCAAACCCTATCTACTACCTATATAGGCTAAAATATACGGTAATTAATATAAAACATCATGGATTTGGAACTGTGGTGAGTTGTTAGTGTAGTCATTTAAACTGAACAGATAGATATGCCTTAAAGTTGTAAGTAGGAATAGGATAAGATGTAGGATTTCCCTCCTCCCAACTCATTAACTGTTAAATGATTTAATTTTAGATGGATTAGTATAATACTTACACTTGCAGTATAGTGGTAGGATCCCCCACCTCTCCCCCATCTCCAATGGTCAGAGTGTCATAGGCTATCTCCAGGTCAAACTCCTCAAAGTTGATCTGGATCACCTATAATAGACATACACATACACACACATTTCAGTGTTATGGACCAAGGGACTGTATGCTATCTAAAGGTCAGCCTCATTAAATTTGATATGGATCACTCAAGTTAAGATGTAGCACTAGAGTTAGGGCTCCAGACCACCAACCACAACAGACTTTTGAGTTAAGTATTGAAGCCGCTGTTGCTCCAGGTGTCACTACCCGCTGACTTCTGCAAAAATGGCATCAGAAAAAGACATTAGGATGACAAGAAACTGAAATGAAATGACATTTGCATCCCTTAGTTTAACACCGGGGTGTCATATGCATCTGCTTTCACACCACAGACCTTCAAACAGATAATCACTGGGCTCCATGGAGCATCGATGGATTTTGTCAATATGTGCAATCGTCATTCTTAAACATTCTCTACAGTAAGATATTTATGATTTTGAATTAAATAATAGTGAAATTATTGCAAAACCAAGCTATTTTTTATTTTACTGGGAACCAACTGGGGTCCTTTGCCGCTGGGATGATGACTGGGATCCTTTGCTGACGTTAGGTATGTGAATATGAAAAATGTGCAAATGAAAGTTAGCTGTACTAAATGTACAGTGGTCAAGGAGCATGTCTGCAAAAATCTGATTTGCAGATGTGGCATTTGTAGATGTGATATGACTCATGTTTGAATAAATCACAGAAACCAAAACAAAAAATCACATCACTGAACTGCATCCATGGAGACCTTATCTCAATCATTCATATCATACCATTCGATTACGTCTCTATCAAGGACTGTTTATTCTTTTCTCCCACGCGCTGACGCATCATGACTGAATGTGAATCTTAGCTGCAAAACCCATTAAAAGTCATTAATGTATCACACAATGGGACCCGATTTCATTCAACATAGCGAGGAATAAAAGGGGGAAAAAAAGGAAGAGATGAGGAAAAGCTGCCGCGTTCCACTCGAAGCGGCGAGAATCAGCACACAGCTCAAAACTCTGATCAGAAATTATTAAACCAACACTTTCTGTTTCATCTAAGACCAGAGGGAGCCACATTTGGCAGAGGAGAATAGAGAGAAAGGGGAGAGGAAAGGGAAAGTGAGGACAGATAGAAAGGAAGGGAGAGACGCAGAATGCAGAGAGGAGACGGAGAGAAAGAAGCAGACAGAGACAGATGGGAGAGGGATGGTGAGAGGAGGAGGGAACAGAGAGGAATGGAGGGGTAATGATGAACACATCTTTGATCCTAGCAATGTACAGTATTAGAATATTTCACACCAGAATCCTGATCTGACCTCCCCCTTCTTCGTCGTCCTCCTCCTCCTCTCACCTCTCCCTCTCCCCTTATGAGGAGCTTTTTGGATTCCCAGACTCGGTATTCAATATTCTACACGGAGGACTTCAAAAACATCCAAAAACATCAGAAAAATATCCCCTCCCCATGAGCTCATTAACACAGGCATATTTCTATTTCTCCCGCTTATTTTTCTCTGTGTCTTGGTGTGTTGACAGCGTTCATGTTTACATGCATGCCAATATCCTCTTATTATTGAGCATACGTGTTTGGACTCAAACGCCCTGTTTTATTATAGAGTTAGCTAAGATAAATACCACTTTCTGTTTTTTTTCTTTAGTTTTGGTTTTTATCACTTTCCAAGCCCTGACAAAAATACCCAGGGAGATGATACCTTCAGTGTGCATGCTGAAGCTTAAACAGCTTTATATTTAATGAAACCTTAATCATGGGATCTCACAGGTTGTTGACCTTAGTAAAATTCCCAGACTGCACATTTCACCTCCATGTTAACTGGTGTCACAACCTTCCAACCCAACTCAAACACCATGTTTTTTTCCAATGTTTCTCATTACAATGACACTGCGGACATGAGTCCAGTCCAAAAGATGGCGATTTATTGATAATTTATCCTATTTAACAGGTTAGATCTACAAAAATCAAAGTTGCAGAGGGACAATTTAATTGAGGGAAGACTCAGCTGACAAATGTGTGAAATAACCATGTAATTTAATTGAATGTTGAGTCTATATGGTTCTCATAGTTATGAATAGCCTAGATTATGTGGTTCATCCACATTTTGGTAAATTGATGTTAGAATTGCCTACCAAAAATATATGAGCTTATCTTGTATCATCACACCAATACAGGTCACAAATTAGCAGGTGACCAATTTACACCTCTGCCAGTTTGAGCCAATGATGGTAATTAGCTGAACTGTTGCAGAATACAGGACTGAAATGCCAGTTAACCTATCAAGTCCTGGATGGCATTGGGATTTCAGGTCAGTGCAAAAGGGATATAAGAAGGGCGGGACCATTAAAAACTTAGGCCACACTTAAAACAGTGGCCACACTTGCCTACTTGCCTCCTTTTCACTCTGATAGCAGTGCACAAGATTCGCTCCTGCTCTTTAGCAAGAGGGTTCATTTATTTCTGTTTCACACCTAAGACCTGTCTCGATACTTGCTTTTATTTGAGGCAGCAGGCCCGCAAGGAGTTTTGGCCTAAATCAAAATATATTCAGCTACCGGAATGACCATGAAAAATGTTAGTTAGCAAGCAAGAAAGTAGCAACATCCCCTTCACCTGATTTGACCGCAGAGGAGTTGAACAGGGGGGGGCAAAGATGAAGGAGTGATCTGCTCATTGCCACTATGCTGACTCAGGCTTATCGGCTTGTAAGGCAGCAGATTGGATTAAAGCATTACCTACAAACCTGTTAAACTCTCGCTGGCAAGCACACACACACAATGCAGACACTGCAAACTCACAAACACACACACACACATACACACACACACACACAGAGCAGACTCACACATGTGTGCTCAAACACAATCACACACTCAAAAGTGTGCATGCACGCGCGCACATGCACGTACATACACACATTCGCAGAGCTTTCTCTAAATTAGTCTGTCTTCTAATGTGATTCTATAATCACCGTCTGCACAAGATTACAGCAATATTCTTATAAGCCCAAAGCAGACACACAACAACTTTAATGACATAAAAACATGAGACATAACAATAAATATATCTGACAGATGAAGATATGCAGCAGTAGTAGTTTGTCACATCCAGCAGGGGTGACAAAGTCTAGTTAACTTACAGACTTGAGATTTCTTTTGCATTTTTACATATTTTATCAATGAGCGAGATCATGAGATCTTAAAAATAGATGTATCCTGTGCTTAAATGTGAGGGTAAAAAGAAAAAAAAAACAAAAAAACAGCGAGGCGTCACTTGTTAAATTTATGATGTGAAACAAAGACAGATAAAAAGCCCTCCAAACTTGCACAAGGTTCTTCGGCATAGTTTCAGTTTCAGCCTTGAAGAAACATGCCAGCCATTGATTTTGCTACCACAGCTGATTCCTAAACATTTTATATAGCCAAAACACAACAGTGAGTACAAGATAAAGCTCTGCTACCTGTTTCATTTCCTTTGGCTGTCCGGGAGGATCAATATTGCTGAGCTTTTTTAGATGCTGATTTTATTTATTTATAGGTTACATTTGAGCATGCAATAGGGACTACAAGTTTATATAGTAAACATTGCTTCTCTGACACAGAATAAAGCATGACCAAAATGATAAAATCTAGAAATACCACCACACTGTATGCCTCCGCGTTTCCTCAGCTACAGTGGTAAGAAAATCACCCTACTCAAGTGTGTTTAGATGCTGTCTAGCTTAATATTCATTGTGTGGAATCACAAATGGCAAAAGAAACATCAGCCGGAAAGTAAAGATTAGATTATAATTTGAAGAAATTCTCAGCATGTGTTCCAGAGATATTGCGTTCACGAGATTAGAATGTATGGATGTACGTATGGATGCACAGACAACTCGAAAACATAATGCCTCTGGTCACGGCTGTCTTTTTATGGGTCTTTTATGTCTCTGTCAAGGAGGCATAAAAAAAGACCCTTGACACAAACAAGCTGGGGGCCACGAGGACTGAACTTGCAGCAACATGTCACACACAACTGATTTTTCAATAAGGCATCAAGAAATTCAGTAATAATTCTGCTGAATAAATGAATTGTGAGGCAGAGCTGAGTGAGAAGCACATGACTTGAATCACATTTAATTTGTTGGTGGCGAGATGCAAAAGGGATCATGGGATGGAAACCTGCCTAACACTGCTTGACCCTGAAGTGGAAAGCAGGTTAAACTGGGGTAAGATTTGCACCAAAAATGCATGTTTAAAAGACAATCTCGCAATGTGAAAACCTGCAAAATGCAGCTGGCTCATGAGACCAGAGGCTTTTGTGATTCTGGGCTACCAAAAACAATTGCAAAATGTCCGTTCATAATGTTTTCATGACACCTAGCTCCTATCCAGATGGCAGATTTCCCAAAATTTGTGCACTTGTGGGTCAGGTTCTCCATTAAAGGAACATTCCAACATTTTGGGCAATGTCCCCTTTTGCCGACTTACCCGGACTGAGAAAAGATGTCCGATGCCATTTTCACCTCTGTATGTCCACTGCTTCAGTTAGCATTTCATGTTCGGTTTGCATAATGACTTGAAGTGTATGGGAGTCAGCTAGCCTTGCCCCGTCAAAGTGAAAAAATAAACCTTACAGCAACTCCAAAGCTGTATTGTTTACACAATGCATCATGTATATTTGAAATAAATGTCTTTGAATTTTTTGTAACAAACGAGAGTTGTTTTAGGAGAAGTTAGATGGTAGGAACTATAGTACTAACTTCTTCTAAAATGACTCTGAATGCTTCTCCGGTGCTATTTTCCTCACCACCAAAGGAGCCAGGTGCCAAATAAGATTCTTCCTACAGCTGGACGGGAGTAAATCAAAACATCCTCTCCTCCAACAAATGTCTTAAATGCTATCTTCGCACACCACACTGTTTACAATTCCCCGTGTCGCTGAGCCACTCACGCTTTCCCTAGCAACAGACTCGACGGTGTAGCCGATTGGTCCGTCTGAATTTGGGATGAGGCTGCCTCTTCTAAATGCTACCAATGTAATGGTGAGCCAGACGCATCTCAAAATAGGAGATTTTCCCCTACCTCACATCCCTTTATGATAGTGGAAATGAAACCAGCTCCACTCAGCCTTAACGTGGAAATGAGTCAGCGTTGTATGGCCCTGGTTTGAAAGCCAGGCTAACTCTGCTTGGCCGTGCACCGCACAGCAGACTAGCGGTGTTTAGCCCTGTGCTGGCAAACAAGGCCTGACCTGCATGTGTTTGGCCCTGCAATGGAAACCAGGCTATCTATCTCCTTGTCCTTTACAGAACAGCCTAATGCCACATCAGCACTGTTCACACAGCATTAAACACAGCTAGAATATAACTACATTACACTGCGCCCACGTGGAAGCATTCGTGTGTGTGTGTGTGTGTGTGTGTGTGGGACTCTATCAAACTATCAACACTGTATTGAACACAAATAGACTGTATGCTCATTACCGACACTTCCTCGGTCAGTGTGTGTGTGCATTTTTGTGTACATGATTCTCTCGCTTTTTGTGTGTGTGGCAGTCCGTGTGTGTGTGTGTGTGTGTGGCTGCGTGTGATAGATGACACTGAACAGTCTACATATTTCTCCTCTCCTCTAATTGGTTGATATTCATACAAACATCCATCTCTCTCTCTCACGCTGTCTCTCTCTCTCCCTCCCCCGTCTCTTACTCTCTCTCACTTTCTCTCTCCCTCTTCCTCTCTCTGTGTCACCCTCTCCGTCTGTCTCTTTCTAATTGGCTGCTTCATTCCGCCTTTCCATCCATCTATGGCTCCTAGCCAATGAGGCGACAGAATTGGATTTCTGCTTGATAAAGCACTTCCTCTGCTTGTAGTGGGAGACAATGAAGAGGGGGAGGCTCCTCCCTCCCTGTACCATAATAAGCTGTAGGAATACCTTGAAGAAACGGTTATATATCTGAAACACCTGGCGAGACGACACGGTCAGTGATGTAAAGCGGGTGCAGACAGGGCTGGGGAATAATAGATTGTCTGTGGCAGTATTACAGTAAACCTTCTGCTACCCGCTCCTCGTGTTCGTGCTTCCTCCTAGATGGTATAAATTGTGCTGTAGTGGGAAGAGCTGGGCTTTGGCTGATGAAGACTGATGGTTTTAGTCCACTACAACTCAGTGTTTCTCCCCTTACCTCTGTTTCATTGAGCTGAATCCACCAGGTGCCTCCCTTTTTAGTTAGCGGCCTTAAAGTGAAACATGTAGGAAAGGCTAGGGGCGGCTATTACCGGTTGCTGCGCGACAGCGGAAAATATATTTGCGTCACGGCATGATTTCATTTAAACTTTGGCGTTTTTTTTTTTTTTTTTCAATTCCCTAGCGCTTACCATTCAAAGCGGTGAAAAGAATTGTAAGCACTGTCGGGAACATGCAACAGCGTGTTTTTTCACTGTCTAACAACACGAGAAAGAGAAAGTGCTGGGCACACAGAGTGACTTGTGTCTTATTTTCTCCACCGTATGAGAATCTGATTCCTGCAGCCCCACAGGACACATTTGGATTTAGTGTCTGCAAATTAGTAAACAGAAAGCCTACCCGAGAGTACTTCTCCCTTTTTTTTTTTGCTTCATTGTGTGCTGATTAGACTGCCTTTGTTTTTCACTCCCTTTGTGCTTGCCATACTGGTATTAACTAAATATTTTGCACGGCAGCATTGCAATAATGTAGCACGATCCATGGCTCATGCATTACAGTCCATATGTTAATGCCTATGAGGTGATGCTGAGCGAGCTTGTACTTAATGCCACCCATTCATCTAACACAGCATGAATTAGCGTTAGCATGTGTTTGCTGTACGTCCAGCTGTTCACAAATGGACAAATAGACACGGAACTGTCATAAATCCCATCTCATCTTTGTTCGTGTATCATGAACACCTCGGTGAAGTCGGTGACTTGACTTGCTGAAGTCAGTTATCCATCTGCTGACCTTCGATCACGGGGAAATGCGGCGCAGGATCGAGGATGGGCAAGATGGGAATGAGGGAAGAAGAAAGAGAGAAAACTAAATGATGGGGAAAGCAAAGATGAGAGAAAAGAGAAGAGGTAAAGAAGAGGTGGAGAAGAGAAGAGAAGCAAAGAGAAGAGAAGGGAAAAAAGTCTACTAATGGCCATCCCGTCCTGCCATCTCCAAGGTTAAATGAGAATGGGAGAGAATGAATTGGCTCTAAAGGCTCATTCTGCCAAAACTAAATGAAGCAATAACATCGAAGAGCTATAGAACCCCATTAACACTTAACCTCAAATAGAGAGAGAGAGAGAGACAGGGAGAGAGAGGGAGAAAAAGGAGCGAGGAAGAAAAAGACAGACAGATTGGGCGAGCTATAGAAATTCACTGACACTTTACCTTGAGAGGATGAGAGGAGGCAGAGTGAGACATATAGAATATGTGTGCGGGAATGCGAGCGATGCAGGAGAATGACAGAGAAACAGAGGAAAACAGATATTTCCCCTCAAGTGCCCTCCTCCCTCCCTTTATTCTCTCTCTCCCTCTTTCTCTCTCTCTCTCTCTCCCTCTCTCTTTCTTCATAGTCATTTGATGGTTTGAGGCTGAGTTCTTTAATGAAGAAACTGGGTAATTCTGAGGACAGAGCCTCTGGGAGAGAGGGAGGGGGAGGAACAGACAGCGGAGAAAAAGAAGAGAAAGAGAGAGAGGGGGGTAACGAGACAGAGAGAGAGAGAAAAAGATGAGGGAGCGGGAGAGTGAGACAAAGGGAAAGAGATGAAATCGAGGGAGACTTGTACAAGTAATGAAACAGAGATGTTCTGCTAGTTGAGGAGGCTGCTTCAGCTGGGACCATTCTCTGGCTGCAACCTTGAAATCCAGAGCTACCAAGTCTGTGTCAACATTGTGAGATATAATAAAAAAGGCTTTGTCTGATTTATAATTTTACAGCAGACTAAAAGCCCTTATAAACTTTGATGCTCCTCCGTTAATTACACAAATGTGTACTGAAATGTTTAATATTGGCTTCTATTTAAGTTTTGCTCTTTTCAGAATTGTGCCCTTTGCAAAGGTCTCAACTATGTGACATTTTCTTTTAAATCCCAATATAAATCACAGTGTAATACTCTGAAGCATTAAAAAGTTTTTTGGAAGAGTAAGTCTATTAATTGATTCAATGCTATTGGCCGCACTATATAAAAGCAATTTTGTTAACATTACACAAAAAGATTCACTGAATGGCGGTGACACTCGTCTCTGTCAGCGTTAAGGATGCTAATTCTCGATCGAGATAAAGGTCTATTCATCGGGATATTCAAAGATTGACGCGATAGAACTAAAATTAATGCTTTCACATGCATCACTTCACATGGGCTCCAAATGAGCGCGGCAAAATGCTTCGACGGATGAAAAATGGATGAAGACGGGACATGATTTGAAGTGAAACCAAAGGATTTGTCACTCTTTTTATCTTTCTTCGTCTCGTCATGTGTTTGTCATCTTCAGTGGGCTTATATTCATGTGCCGCTGTCCTCAGACTCAGACGACCACCCTCTCCAGCAGCCACCCTTCATACACGTTCATACACACATATATTCATACATTGTCGTTTGAACTCCTTCTTCACACACACACACACACATGCACATACACACACATATGCCCTACAGGGAACAGAGGAGTATTACCACTGTAGCCTTCAACAGTCCCATACACATTGTAGCCTTCAACAGAGGATGTACTGCTCTAGGCCATAAACCAGAGGCCTTGGGCACTGATGGAGAGGTGTGTGCGTGTGCGCGTGTGTGTGTGAGGGAGAGAGAGAAAGAGAAAGAGAGAGAGAGAAGTTTTTGAGCAAGAGAGCGAGTGTGTGTGTGTGTGTGAGTGAGAGAGAGGGACAGAGAGAGAGAGACAGAGCCGGAGGGAAAAGAAAGGGTACGGATCACTCTGTTTGCACACATACGAAAGTGTGTGTGTGCACGTACGTGTGTGAGCAAGAGAGTGTGTTTAAGTGTAAGTGTAGGGTAAGTGTATTAGTGTGCATGTGCGTGTGTGTGTCCTCCCTATGGCTCTGACGCAGGTGTTGCCATTGACGACAGGGCGGTCACCACAGTGACCCTGAGTGGAATGAGGATGTGTCTCCTGAATACCAATCACATTCCTCCTGGGACTCAAACGGGCCAATCACAGCGATCCATCTAACCTCCGGCCTGTGGGTTGCCCCTTAACAGGATTAACCAATCACACAGGATAAGGCACTGATATGCTCCGACTAGCATATAATTTCCCTCAACATGAATTATTATCAACTGATTACAGTTATGCAAAAATGCTGTTCAGCTACCTAATAAATGCTTGTACGAATTGTTGCATGTTATTGCATTACTTAAATTCAGATTAACTGCCTGGAATTAAATTTATTAAAATTTTACTCTATAATGGAATATTAATAAAACTAAAATTTAATGTAATTCATATCAACTGACTTGATGAGAAAAAAATGTTTTTTTTTCAACATCAGTGCAACTCATTTTGCTTTGCAAAGTAAAGGCAGTCAACGTATTTATTACTTTGAATGTCTAGACATGTGTGGATGTGTGTGTGTGTGTGTGTGTGTGTGTGTGTGTGTGTGTGTGTGTGTTCTCTATGTGTGCTCTGCTTTACTGTTGCTGTGAATGGGACAGACATTTCTACACCTGTCTCCATTGACTCACTCAC
>OMKZ01043353.1:4655-16298 GCA_900302535.1 Neoniphon sammara
GTTGTGATTGAATTATTCTTGATGATGTCCTGCCACTTTAGAGCTCTTGCCACACATTTTGACTTTATAAAGTATTGTTGTCTTTTCTGCACAGCTTCATTATTCATGAGTCACAACATCACAGAACAAAAACATTTGAACCCTTTTGGCCTGGCAGTGTGAGTTTGTTTGTGTGTGTGTGTGTGTGTGTGTGTGTGTGTGTGTGTGTGTGTGCTTTGTTTATGATTGCATAGTCCAGCAATTAGATGTCCTTTTATAGATCACTGCATTGACTTAAAAAAGGGCAGTTGTTTTGCTTGATTTGTATAAGGGGAAAAGGTGCTATTCACAATCTAACACTAAAATATTAATATATGGATTATATGGATTATATGGATTTATGTATGTATGTATCTTGTATATAATTTGCATTATAATCTGTCAGGCACTGAGGCAGTGATAGGTTACTTGCATGCATAATCAATAGCATGATACAGCAAGATTATTATTCTGAAGGAAATCCAGCACTCTGTCTTAGTGCTTCCTGGTACATTCAGATGAGTCAGCTGTCAGAAACTAAGGAGGGAGACTTGGATTATGTAAACACACGTGTCTTCTTCTTCTAATTCTTCTTCTTCTAATCTTCCTCTTGAGGTTTAATGGCAGCATGCATCTCGCCTGGCACAGCCGTACTCGATCAACCGTATGTCTATCATTAGCTGACTGACTAATCAGAGGAAAGTCATATGGCTGCATAACACCAGAGCTAAACAAACAGCAGCAACTCTTATGGCAAAAGTGAGCGAGCGTATAGCATGCTGCTAGCATGTTAGCATGATTCTTGTTGTTTTTGTAAGGAAGAAAAATGTCGACGTCCTGACGCTGATTGGTCAGACCATTTTTTGGTTCCAGGCAAACTCTTCGATTGGAGCATGTGCTGTGCTCGATCCTTAATTCCGTCACAATGATTTCAGGAGAGATTCTTCTTTAAGTAATACTGACCTTATTTTGTATTCTGTGCTGCTTACCTTTCAATTCCCTGTCCCAATAATCTTACCATTTATGTAGTTTTCTCCCATATTATTTGTTTTGGTTCTGCTTTACTCCACTTAAACTTCTTCAATTTGTACATCTATTTCCTAGTTTGATAGTGCTTACCTTTTTTATCGACCTCTTCATTCCCCTCAATGCCAGCATATGAACTCAAATAAATTGGGTTTCTGTGCCAGTTTGTACTATTCTATTATGAACTTGAAACAATTTGAATAATATGTTTACCTGGATTTTTTGCATAAAATTCACCATCCTCAACAAAATTAAGGATGAATCAGAGCAAGCCAATACTTTATCTGGTCTAATTTGTTCAGGGTTTGTTTTCCTCCCTCTGAAGAAACCAGGTTCCACACTGCAAAGTTTGCATTCTAAAAAAGATGAAAAATAAGTGTTAAAAAATCGAATGACCCATGGGATGCACTGCAAAACGATGGAGAATGTGAATTAAACAGACAGAAGCAAATCGGCCATAACTCTAATTGACATAATTGGCATTCTCATGTAAGTTTAAGGACAGGTCTTTAGACAACTACAACTTTGATTCAGGTTACAATTTGATTCATGTCAGGCTACAATTCTCTTTCTTTCTTTCTTTCTTTCTTTGCATTTGTGCTTTATTTGCCAGTGACAGTACCGCCCTCAGGCTATAATTTCGGTCATGGATGAATAAGAAAAATGGGTGAATTGAAAAGACAGTTTCCATACACGGATCAATGAAGTATCATATAATTATTAGAATCAAAAAATACCATTATTTCTATGATTGTGCTTCAAGCCTGATTAAGCTTACTTTGACATAATTTGTACTGCCCGCTTTTCAAAGGCGGTTTTTGTGCTCCTTGCTCTGCGCCAAATACCAGCCTTGATTCTGAAAAAGCTAGCTAGTCCAACAGAATATAGGCCTGAAAGACCCAAAAACTAAAACACACAAAATCAGTTTGTCAATAATGACGATTCCTTTGTGACCTTTCCCTTGTAATCCTTTCGCACTATTGTGTTACCTCACCATTATAAGATAGGAATATGTGCACCAATCCAATCCTTTTCATGCCCAGTTAAGCAGATATGAAAGAAAACCCATTTTCTGGTAATGACAGCAAGAAAAATTGGTGCCATTTTTCTGATGACTGCAATTCGTGCAATGTACAAGTTGAACTGTAGATGTCTAATCATTCTGGTGCTTTTATACAATTCTGAATGACTCATGTACATTTTGCCTGTACTAAGTGTACTTGACATGTCTGTTGTCAGAGGAAAGAGGTGGGAAAATATCCACTGGTTATCACAACTCATGTATAACACTGTCCTTGGCGATCCCTTTGTCGAGGCTTGTTACAACAAAACGCTCTACAGTCAACCTCTCCAACTCTGCCAGTCCTATGTGTGTTCATCATTGATGCACACAGCCGAGCTTTGTTCAAACCCACAGAACTTCATTTGAAATTCTAGTGGCGATCTCAAGGTTTCCAAAGATACCAAATACGTCCTGCTGAATTACAGGGAAATGTGTATAAAATGATGCACAAGATATGTAGGTATTTTCTATTTGATGTAATGCTGCAGCCATAAAACAATGGCATGTTGAGTTTGAATATTTCACTCAGTGTAAGTGTGATGTAGCTTCAACGAAGCTGCAACCTGCAGGTATAGAATATGTATGTGACATTGTTGTGCAATATGGGAAAAAAATCTGACTTTGAATCTACCTAAGGGGACATTTAAAGGAAAAGCCGAGTTCCAGGGGTTGACCTGTCCATTAGAAGTTAAAGAGAGTCACTAGAGGTCCTTTTACCACTCTCACCCCTGTATAAATTTCTATGCCTCCAGGAATCTGTCCAATCAAATTAGCAGCCTGCTTGGTTAGATAATATGAACTTACGATTACTGTCCTGCCGAAGTGCATGCTAACAATTGATCCACCAGCACAATCTTGAACCCTGATCTTCCCGTATGAGTCCATTTGAACTCTGACACTTCCATATGAACCCTCCGGGTGCTCAGTCCCATCTGTCTTCTTGAATCAATAGCTCACAGGCCTTGGGGTGTCCCTGTATGAAATATAAAACACCTTATTCAGATCACATACAGCTGTGCTTGTGGGCACATCAATAAGACGAAGGCAGAAAAGACACTGCGGGGAGGAAAGGAGTCTTCTCATGAGGCGTCATTTGGCACAGTTTCACCGCTGGAGCTCTCTCCGCAGTGCTCATCATTTCCTCAGAGGGATCTACCCAACAAACAGTGCCTGGTTAATCATTCATGTAGTTGGGGAAGCCTTTCAGAAAAGCTGAAATGTCATCTGGAGTGTTCTTTTTCTTGTGGCACCCACAGAGAGAATATAGCACATCAGCGGCTGTCTCACCGTTCCCTGCGAGGCGACGGAAAGCCGCGGACTCACAAATTGCTTTGCTGGGCTTTTGTTGTCAGGTCTGGGATCAAGGCTGGGTTTTAAAACGTGATGAAACGCACCAAGCGCGATTTCACAGTCTTGCTGAGCCTAAGATATTTTGCAATTTCCTTATGGCCGAGCGCCGAAGTGCATGATGTGCGCAACTGCCTCAATTAAACCCCCCACCCCCACTCCTCCTCGGTGATAAATAGATCTCAGCAGACTGTGGGTATGCTGTTGTGTCTCAGTGTCACAGACTCCTCGTGGACAGTAGCAGTCTGATGAATGGGTTATTACTGGACTTGTTTTCCTGGCATTTAAATGGAGCCCGGAGGTCAGTGGCTTCTGGGAAAGGAGGCTCGATGTTTAGACTGCCACAGCATGCACTTACAGGCCATTGTGAGACTCTTGCATACATAATAAATCAGCATCAGCCTGATATCATCTCCAACGATTACAATAGCTTACCCTTTGGATGTGAAAAGCTGCTATAAAGGGATGAGGCTCTGATCAACTTCGGAGTTGGCAGGAGCGCTGGTCCCCGAGTGCTAAATATTTCCTCTTGAGAAAATGTCTTTCATCGTCTGGCTTTGGTTAAACAGTCCATTACTTTTAATGAGGGGATTTTAACTTCTTACAGCTTCTTACGGAGGATGTCGCATAGTTTATGTGGAAAAATATTACCGTTTGTCGAGCACATACTGAGCCGGGAGTGTTTGTGTATGTGGGTGTTTGAGCAAGTTCAGTCTCCCTTTGAATGAGGCAATAAGGATTTTCTCATCAAAAGAAATTAAATGAATTTGTTTTTTTGTTTTTTTTTGCCTCAGGCACACAGGCCATTGTGTACAAGGCAATCCCTTCATAAGCAGTATATTATTTGTCATTCATTCTCACTGAAAAGCATTTATTGTGTCTGTATTCAAAGTCAATATCATACAAAGCACAGTGTCTGCATAGTTTTGTGACACATTTTAGTTGGGTGTAATGAACAAAGATAGCTCCATACCATTCTATAACAGTGCAAGATGAGAGTGGCATTTGAAACTGCTCAGATAGACGGCAAAGCCTTTTTGAAAATGACATTTGGGAAGCCAAACATATGCAAATTCAGCTGCTCCGGCAGGTGCAGCTGGCATAGCGGGGAACGTTCTCTCCCGTGGCAAATGTTAACTGAAGCCAAAGAGAAACAAAAAGAGCTGGAGTGGATCAAAGAGAGACAAAAAAATCAGAGAACAGAGGATCCAGAGGATAGAGATGAGAATGGTGTTGTATATTTAAAGTTTTTCTGACAGGCGAACAAACCTTTTTTACCTCTATTTTTTTTAAGTACATTTGAAGAATCCAAAAAAACCCCAGTCTGATGTTTCCCAATTTATGGCTGAAGAGGTTCCACTTATCCTATCCAAATTATATCCAGTATGCAATTTACATCTACAATTTGTATCCAGTAATGTGCTAGAGGTGATACATATTCAGTGTGGGGGGGTCCTGGTGGAAATCAAACCCCTAACCACAGCAGTGGTAGTGCCATGCTCTGCCTGGGCCATTTAACTGCACAGAACGACTGATTGGTGAGATAAAAATATTAATAAGAAGAATCAACCCCCATCACTGCATGATGCAATGCAATGTTAGAAACTGAAGTGCGAAAATAATAGACTATGGTTGCTCTTGCTGGATTTGAATGATTGAATTTGTTATTTATAGAAGTATGAATTTCGCTTGAGGTAAGATCAATACAGGTAGTGAATTCAAACTGGGGCACTTATCTAATACAGAGAGTACCATTGTGCCTTTCCTAAGTCCTTAATAATATAACTTGGTGGCAGGTGCGTGTGTCTGGGTACAGATCAGAAGAGGTTGTAGTCCAGAAATAGAAAATCTTTTTATGTTGCCATGCTCAGAGAGGTTCAAAAAATGCACAGTGAAGATAAAGAGACAAATGTTTCAGATCATCAGCAGCGTCATGCCAAACTGTAATGAGACACCTCTACTTATAGGGAAGACAGAACACACACAGGAGGCATGGATGAGCTAAATGGGATATGGATGTGTCTCATTTTAGGAGCAAGGCACTAATACAGATAGCATACACTTGATTTTTAGCCAAAATTGCAATATCAATACTTTTTTAACTGAGATTCTGCACGCACAGTTGTTGGTATTAAAGCTTGTGCAGGTAGCTTGTAGAATTACATCGAAAATTTTAACTCTGAGGCAAATGAGCTCCTTAACAAGGGAGAACCAAGCCAGGGCATATCACCTCAAGGAAAAACTGAGAGGAACAGATGAGCAAGAGGAAAGGAGAAGAGAATGAGGAAGAAACAGCGGCATGAGCCCAAAATCGACTGGAAAAAAAAAAAGTTTTTTCAGAAGCATCAGCAATTTCTGCTTGATTCATTTGCATTCAATGATTCATTTGATTCACTACAGTCTTACTGAGACAACTTTAAATTCACCAGCTTCTTTAAGTTCCGAGCGTTCTGCAGCCTCCTCTGCGCAGAGGAGACAGAGAGTCTGTGGAGCCTTTGGGACAGACAGTCAAACTATGCAAACACTACATCGCTGTGTAATATAAATACAAAAATCCCAAGAGAAGTTTTCCCAGCAAAGCCTTATAGAGGGAAGTATAGCAGGGACCTCGCCTATGCATGCACCAAAAAATGTCCAGCTAAGCCTGGGATTCAATGCACAGTGAAGGGATAGGCCCTTACAGTCTGTTCTATCTGAAACATTGCTTCAGTATTCACATAAAATGCCTGATTTCACAAATGATGAAATGCCCATGTGGGCCAGTTCTGCGAGCTGAAGTCGGTATCTATTGTTCAGTCAGCAGCTCTGTTGTCCCAGACAGTTTATCAATAGTAAATGCTTTCTCATTCACAAAGCAGATTACACACGCAGTTCAGTCTTTTAGATTTTGGGCAAATCCTCACTCACTTTTGAAGTTATGCCAAAAGATAATTTTTCTATTTAGAAATAGAGGCTTTGCCAAAATAAGCAGGTTGATGAGCTTGATAATGACATGTGCAATGTGAATGAAAACAAAGTGATATCATAATAAGTTTTCATGTGCTTTTATTAGATAACAGAGCATCACACACGCAAAAAATAAAGTAGAAGTTTCTGTGGCTAAATATATAAAAGCAGACTGCCTTTGTCTGTTAATTAATGGGTAGTTTGTCTTTTTCTCATGGCCCTTCAAGTCTGGATTTTCCTTTCACCCGTGCACGTCAGCTGCTGGCTGTGAGCTGCTCTGGAGATGACTGCAAATGAGGCATTCAGATTAGATAGCAGATGTTACGTCCGCTCAACAGAGCAACATTTATCTTATATTGCGGCTGTTATGTGAAAAAGGAGAGCTGAATTTCCATTGTTTGTTTCAAATAAATTGAAGTTTTCATGCATGTTTGTGTGTTGGGTGAGTTTCTTGCAGTGGTGGAAAGAGTACTAGAAAGTATTGTCACTTGGCTGATATTTTACTTACTGTAAAGTGTAACTAAACCTCGGACCCAAATCTGTGTGAAGCCTGACCTCTAATGGTGAAAAGTAGGGTGCCTGGTCTTTGGTGGCAGGTGATGTCATCACCTTTTGTACTCTGTGGGTTGTAACATCACCTGTAACCAAAGACCAGGCAGCCTACTTTTCACCATTATAGATTCACTGAGATTTGTTTTCGGGGTTTAGTTACTCTTTAAGTAGACATACTGTTCTACTGTAAACATGTACTTAAAGTAAAAGTAAAATCTGTCTCATTTAAAAAGTAATCAGAACAAAAGTTACTGAGTTACTTTTTAGAAACAATAAGTTTGTTAGATGTTAGATTTTTCTATGCAATTGTTGGACAAGAGATCAAACCAGCTTCTTTAATTGGATATTTGGACATTATAAAAGAATTGCGCCAACAAAATAAAGCCAAATTACTCCTCATCTCTGCAGACTGAGGGTCCATTTGTCAAGTTTGTGATGCTCCAGTTTCTGATGCTTATAGAGGGACGACAATATTTGTACATTGATATGGATGTGATTTAAAATGTAGCTAACTACAATACTAAAATGTACTTAAGTAAAAAAAAAAATGTCTGACTACTCAAAAAAGCATATAAAAATGCTATTCAGTGACAGTAACGTGAGTAAATGCAATTAGCTTCTTCCAGTCTTGGTTCCACAAGGCTTTGGGCCATTTGAGCCAGTCACAAACCTTAGGAAAATAAATGTGCATCACTGTGAAAATATACATTCTCTAGTTCATTGCAAGAGAAGCTGCGCACTTATTACATGCAGCTTTCACAGCGAGTGATCTGAGGCTTACGGCAAGTAAAAATTCGAAACACCAAACTTGTAACCTGACAGTGGAAAAGAAAAGGAGCAACCACACCGGCTTGACGCTCCCTTTGTGGTTTATTTATTCAACAAAATCTGAACCCCGTCCGATTGGATTCATTCTGATCAAACTACAAATGGAGGATGAATGCACAGTGAGGGTATCATTTTGTCTTTATATGGTCTGAGCTGAAGCACAGAGAAAAGAAAGAGCCCCACCCATTCCCCCCAGGAAGAGGATAAGATGATAAGCACAAGCCTCCGGCAAAAAAAAAAACACGCATCCTGTATCCCACACTACAGAACAGAACACAGTGCAGCTATATACATGCAGAGACATGTACAACAACATCCGCTGATCCTTCCAACGGGAGGACACAGGCTAACCTAAAGCCGGCAAACACTTAATGAGAGCAACGCTAGCTGGGCTTCCCTCAGTGACTGCCAGTTGGCCAAACTGATACATGCGCTCTGTAGGAGACATTTGGCCCCGGGGCCGGAAAAACCACGAAATTTTCCACTTAAAAAAGAAGGGCACTTCCTCACAATTTGAAGGATGTGACCAGGAGGTTGTTGACACCAAGCAACACCACTCAAATGAGACAATGTAAGTCACTGACACTATATGCAGCACTATAGCACACACACACACACACACAGACACACACACACACACACATGCTCAGGCTTTACTGTATGCTTTTTATGCTTATGTATATTCACAGACATACACATATCGCCGCTGTCCTGAGAAAACCACGTATCTCCAAATTTGGTGATTTTCATGTTTTCACTTAATCTGAGTATTTACCTGCTCCTCTATGGGTTTAGAAAGTTCTCCGACCTTTGGGGTTATGAAACATTTAGAAAACTAATTATAAAAACTGAAAAATGTGCGGTTTTCAGGCCAAAAACAAGATTGTTTGTTTTTTTTGTTTTTTTTAGTTTCTGAAAAATTGACATTTTGGAGATACTTGGTTTTCACTGGACAGAAGTGATATGTATAAATATATAAATGAAATAAACATGAATAAGATTATAGATGTGCTCCAAGGCAAACGCATGCTCTCCATATGTATAAAAGAACATTAACTTATGTAGATGTACCACTGGGTGTTAAACTATTTGTAAAGAGATGGAGTGTGTGTGTGTGTATGTGAGAGAGAGAGAGAGAGAGAGAGAGAAGGGAGCCTGTTTTGCTACATTGATCCCAGCAGTAGCAGCAGCTGTGATCTCACCATTAGAGTCACATTTTCTTTCAGCCTGTCCAGTGATAATATTTCTCTACTTTGAGGTTGCATCATTAACACTGAAGATGCAATCTTCACTGACTGTAATGCAATCTGATATTGTAGGGGTCCAGCTGTGGGCTAGCATTGTTGCATTATTCCTTTTAACCTCTGTGGGTGTGTAAGTGTGCAGGGAGTAGCGAGATATAGGCCTGATACTGCACTGACTCTCTCACTCACTCACTCACTCACTCACTCACTCACTCACTCACTTCTTGTGTGGTCTGAAAGGTGCCAACAAAATGGTGTTAAAAATAGAAATCATCCATGCCAAAGTGATGGACAAAAGCTGTCTCTTTTGGAATGCGCTTCAAATTAAATATAAGACTTTCATTCAGTTGGTCCTTGATGCAGACTGTTTATTTCTGGTTTCCAAGGTGAAATATCAATGGACAAACGAGCAGCGGCACCAATCATTGAATGCCTGTGCGTCACCGCACAAGGTCCAATGGCAGGCCCGCCTCCTGTCGTACCAAATATAAAAAGCTCCTATCCTCACGCTCACTCAGACTCTCCTGTCTTTCCCCCTTTACGCACGGGCTTTCCACCTCTCCGTTTGGCTCAGGGGTTCAAATCAACCAATGTGTACTCAGTCTGACCACTCATATTCCCCTTTTCCATTCATCATTTTGTATTCAGTCCCAACATTATGGATGTAAACATCACACTGTCAGGGCACGACTTGGCCGGCTTAAGCGCGCTGGCGCAGAGACTCTTTGGCCACGGGAATAACTCCCTTTCGCCTGTTGATAACGGAACCACCGGGCCCAGGGCGGAGGAGGAGGACCTGGAAGTGAACACGGACATTTACTCCAAGGTGGTGGTCACCGTCATCTACGTGGCTCTGTTCGCGGTTGGCAGCCTGGGGAACTCCATCACCCTGTACACCCTGCTGACCAAGAAGTCCCTGCAGAACCTGCAGAGCACCGTGCACTACCACCTGGCCAGCCTCGCCGTGTCCGACCTGCTGATCCTGGTCCTCTCCATGCCCATCGAGCTCTACAACTTCATCTGGTTCCACCACCCCTGGGTGTTCGGGGACGCCGTGTGCAGGGGCTACTACTTCCTCCGGGACAGCTGCTCCTACGCCACGGCGCTCAACATCGCCAGCCTGAGCGTGGAGCGCTACATGGCCATCTGCCACCCGTTCAAAGCCAAGAGCATCATGTCCCGCAGCCGCACCAAGAAGCTGATCAGCGCCATGTGGCTGGCGTCCTTCGCGCTGGCCACGCCGATGCTCTTCATCATGGGGCAGGTGATGATCAGAGGAGAGAAGATATGCACCACTATCGTTTCGCCGCTCACCATGAAGACGGTGCTTCAGGTGGGTGTCGATTAAATGTCCCTTTTATACATTCAGTCGCTGCGAGTGCAGCATCGCTGTAAGATTTTACGCGCGGACGTCTCCACGATTGCTTTTTACGCACCAGTGAGGATTAAAAGGGAGAGGATAAGTGCTATTATCGACGATGAGAACGGTTCTTCAGGTGGATGTCGGGGGCTACATGTAATTGAACCTGTGTTTGCACCGTGAAATAGTGTTTTACTGCATAAAGCTTGACGCGCGAACTCCTCCAAAATTGCCGTACTTCACGGTTCTCATATGTCGGAGCTACCTGTTGATGAGAATTCGCTTAGAAGTCAGGTTAAGTGAGAAATTGCGCCAGAAATTATAGTTCCAGCTGTTTCCAGAGCAGTTTCATCTCTTAGGACTAACTGTCACTAACATCTAGGCGGAAGGAGGCAGATCACTCACAAAAGCATTGGGGAAAAAAATGATATTTGAGTCAAGAAAATTCCTCTAAGACATCTGGGAGCAAGTGAAATTATTTCAACCTCAGAAGCAGATTTTCTTTTGTTGAGAGAAATGAGGTATTAAAAGTCAATACTAGATGAAATGACCTTTTGAACTGGATGTTTTTGCAGCTCAAGGCTGAAGGCTGGAACCATTAATATTGCGGTCGCCTGTAAGAATGGTGTGATATTTTCTGAAGTGGTAAAGGTTACCCTATTACCTGTAGGTGACATTTTACTATATAGGTTGGTTCTGTGTGTGAGAGAACACTGTGGCCAAGTCATCAGTGTGTGTGAGTGAGAGAGGGAGGGAGGGAGAGAGAGAGCAGATATCATACCTACACAGGAGCAGCTTATACACTGGGCAGTGCCCTCTAACAAGGAAAGGCTGGTTCTCTGGAGCTGTGCCCTCTGCCCTCATTGCTCTCAAAGACAAATAGTGTTGCTCTACACATATAAATGAAAACCAAGGCGCCTCGCTGGCTTCGTCAGACGCAGCTCAGACATCTGGATCCTTAGAATCAGTAGCCTCACATGGTTCTTGTTTTCATGGCTGTATGCTTATGAGGCGATGATGTGAAAAATGAGCTGGAGAGATGTTCCAGGCAGAGTGTAGACCTTAGGTGAGGTTGCACTCCGGTGTCGTTCCAGCGCATCATCACCATCATAATCCTCATCATCACCACACCATCATCTGCAGCAGTTTCCGCTCTTTCTGACGTGACTCTCTTCAGTCGTCGCCCTCTCAGGCTGTTTCCCCCCGCCTGTCTCCGTGTTTTTGCCTTACGTTTTCCTTCTCTCCCCTGTGTTTTTGCC
>OMKZ01043354.1:0-16924 GCA_900302535.1 Neoniphon sammara
CACCACGGCCTCGGGGCAGCAGGGGGCTAGAAGGCAGAGAAACATGGGCTCATTACGTGTTGTGGCTACGCATTTCCATATTTCCTACTGAAAAGCTGGTTTTGCATCCCTACTCTCTCTCTCTCGCTCTCTCTCCCTCTCTCTCACACACCACACACACACATCCTGTCTACACACATCCTTTCCCTGCTCTCCTGCCCGTTATCGAGGGTTGAAGCAGCACTGAAAGGGTTAAAATCGAGTTATTACCCCCACCGCTGTAAGTCAAGAACAACAACAGAAGGATGCATTACGAAACGTGTGTGTGTGCGTGTGTGCGTGTGTGTGTGTGTGTGTGTGTGTGTGTGTGTGCATCAAAGGTGATTTGATTGGGCTTCAGGGAGGGGAAGAAGAACAACCAATGAGATTACTTCAGCGTCCCATTCCTATTGGCTGTTACCTGCCAGCCGTGTGTGAATTATTACTAATGAGGCCTTGTTTACTGCAACAGTTCACACACTGCATGTAGTACACACACACAGGTTAATCATAACTTCCCCCGCATGTTAACCTCTATCATTATAACTCAAATATGAATTACCCCATTAATTTTATCATTTCTTTCTTTTCCAGGTATCCCCACAGGTGTGAACTTCAGCTCTGTAAATAAAGTCCACATTAAAAAAGTCAATTTCATTGGATCCAGTTAAGTTGTAACTCCCGTCCGTCCAATTCCCGCTAATGAACCAGTGTAGAAGAGACTAGCTTGGAATATAAATCAGGTAATTAATGTGGAAATAAGCAGTGTGTCCTATTGACCGTCTCATTCGGACCAATTAGACTGTCTGTGGCCTCCGGCAGCGGGAAAGACGCCACACCAGAGCTCTTACCCTCCGACCCTCTATTGTGCTTGATTCAATTCTACTCCGGCTCCTTCGGTTCATGGCTTCCAAACACCGACGACGACCAAAACATCAACAGAGATCTCCAGGACGCAGAGGACAGCATCGCCTTGTCTCACTCCCTTCTCTCTCACATCTGAGAAGGACGGGGTGGAAGAAAGAAAGATTCAGAGAGACAGTGGAAGGTCTTACATAACAAGGCGATCTTTCTCTGCGGATGAATAGTCTGGCCTTTCTGCCTTTGTCCCTTGCAGTTCCGTGAGCTGTCACGTCCCCAACCCCAACCCCCCCTACACTTCACATGTATGACCAGCCTTGTTATTTGATAATGGCCTTTAATTCAACCAAGGCCAGGCGCTTCCTCAGATTTTAACCCCTTGACACGCTTAGAAACTGGAATGTGAACGCAATGTGAACACACCGGCTCCAAAACAACTCAAAACCCCTCCCTCCCTGATAGTATGGGTCTATTTGAATTTAAAAAATCATGTGGAGAACAGCTTTTAAGCCCCATGCAGGCAGACCCTGCTGAAGCGTCCTTGAACAAGACATTGAATCTCTGACAGCTCCAGAGTCGCTGTTCTGTAGCTGCGCCTGACCTCTGACCTCCATGTGGAAGGGGATGGAGGGGGCAAAAGCAAGGACTATTTCCCTACAGGGTTCAATTAGTATCAAGTGAGTTACACACACACACACACACACACACACACACTCACACACGCACAAAGGCATACACAGCAGATTACGAATGCACAGGCACATTCCCATGAGTCCACACAAACTGCTCGTCCTGCTCGCTCGTCCTTTTTGTCCCTCAGTTAACTGCACACTGATCACATGACAGCCGCTGTGGCATTCCCCAGGGATCTAACCTCGGTCCCCTCCCCTTTCTGTGAGTGGAAAAGCATGTTGTGCTGTGAAGCCTGCAGGGACGAGCCCACTATTTGCTTCACACTGACCGCGTGGTTTACAGCGTGTTCAGAGCCGGGCTGACCAGCAACAATCTGTCACTGTGGTGGAAAGGAGGCAAAATCACCGTTGTATGGTGAGGAAACGAAGCATCAGTGCAACATATGCTGCAAAAAATCTCCATGTTAACAAGTCACTCAGTCTTCAAATCTTGTTTTTCTTGAAACAAGGTAGAAAATCTGCCAGCGGGATGAAAGAATTCCACTTGTTTCTAATGCAGTTTCACTTGTTTCAGGAATTTTTGTGGGAGCAGAGGGATAATTATGTTGAAACAAGGCTAAATAAGGAAGATCAGTCCATTCGAATAAAGAAATTGACACTTCTGGAAACAAGTTAACATTGGAAACAAGTGTTATTATCTCAGACTTTTGCAGTGGAGGAGCATCTTAATGTGTCAAACAAAATTCACTGTGGTAGGAGTAAGTTTCAAAATACAGGCTGTGGCTGAAATAATCTTGATAGAGTCTGAATCTGAGCATCACCTTGTATTATGAGATGAAAGCAGACTGAGTTATAATAGAGGTTAGGTTTTGTTTGTCCAGTGGAAGTATGTCTTCTCCCATTGTGGGTTTTCTGGGTAGGGATTGTGAATCACATATGCTGCAGGAAATTGAAGGGGTTAAAGAAATACTACCAATGAAGCCTACCAATAAGCAAAATATAGTACAAGTCAACAGCTGCACTGTTGCTGTATTGCCATTGTACGCCAAACAAGTCAAATCTCCTCCTTGACAAAGAGAAGCCTTGTTTCAACAGCACCATGACTGATTAACAAGACAAGAGTTAATCTGCCATAGATGTTTTATTGTGGCAGCGCGCCGAGCGTGGCGACTCGCTGCCAATATTTAGTGACGGCTCACTGACAGGGCGTGTTGGAAAATGATAAGGAAATGAAACAGGAGCAGCATTTTTGAACGTCACCTCCCTGTCCCGCCACTACCTTATCATGTTACACAGCAATACACAGCAATAGGTGTCAGTCAACCACTCCTAATCCACAGGGGAAGCATGTGTCGCTCCAACTGGACAAACCTGACAGGACGTCGCTTTGTGCGTGTGTGTGTGTCTATGTGAAGGGTGCTTTTGAAGAACGCTACTGGTGTGCATAGGAAGTGTGTGTATGTGTGTGCGTCTGTGTGTGTGTAGCGTGTGGCGAGGGTGTGCCAATAGGATTATCAGAGACAAAAGGTGGTGTTGGTGGTGGGCTGGCAGGCCTGTAGTGAACGGGCCCGGCTATAGAGCTGAGGTAACTGGATTAGCCAAACCACTGTGGGCTAGACTGTTATTACGGCTTCACGCCTCGTCTCCAAACACACAGATGGACCGCAAGGAAAGGAGGGAGGGAAGGAGGGAAGGAAGAGAGGGAGGGGATAGAGAGATGTAAATGAGGACGAAGATGGGGATAAAGAGAAGTGAGAGCAAGGCGAAGGATCAAAAGATTAAGGCAAAGAAGAGGGGGAGAGCAGGCCGGAGGAAGAGGGGAAATATATGAATGCGATCAGGAACACACATGTCACCATGTTTGGACCTGCAACTGCAGCGCCCCCCACAGGACAATCGGTATTATTTCCAGTGCCAGCATACAGAGGTGAAATGCATCATTCCTGGGATATTGTACAGGACGGACAAGCAAACAAACAAGGGAAAGATCAAACCCCCTCTCCCCTAGTTAGAAGCAGTCCAGCTCAGACCAGGATCAGGTGTGAAATACACGGAAATAGATGTTGACCCAAACCAGACCTGCAGGCATAAGAAACATGCCTTCACCATCCTGACATGGCAGGCAAGAATGCTGTTACCTACAATTTTGATCTAAATATAACATAGGGAGGGAAAAAAGGCAGACACACACACACACACACTTCTGTTGTTTTTCTCAACACCTGAGCTCTCAGCCTTGGGCCTGCAAGATGTGGCTGAGGCTTTGGTGGTAGATGGGTGGGTGTGGAGACAGAATCATGCACGCAGGTATATACACACACACACACACACACACACACACACACAGGCTTAGAAAAAACACCTGAAATAATACTGCAGCTGACACAAGCCCCAGGCTTCCAGTTCAGCTCCACAGCCCTGTAAGTAAGTTGGAAATAAACAGCGTCACAACCGGGGCGAAGGGTATGATCACAACCTGCTAGAATCAAAATAGAAAAAACAACAACAAAAAAAAGCCCTTTATTCCTCTCGCTCCTTACCCGCCCAGTCGTCCACTCCAATAAATAAAATCTCACACTACAGCAAATCTCAGCAAATCCCCAGAAAGGTCAATCTTCAATCAGGATGTCGGTGGGAGCCGAGCTGCTACAGCGGCCAGAGGCGCCAAATGAAAGCCTTTTGATGGGGTTTGGGCTGCAGGGGGATGGGGGGGGGTGGCCTTTGTGCCTGTGTGGTCAAATCCACCAGCATGGTCAGAGGCTGATTCAGCGCCAGCCGTTACATCATGAAGCCCCGTGGCACAGAGGGCGGCCAGGCCTCTTTGGTCGACCGCGGGCTGGCGTTGGAGGGTTCTTTACCCGCGGATTTGCGCTACTTGAAGCCTCGAAGGGCCCACTTGATGGAGGATCTGTGTGGGGATCAGGACCCTTGGGGTTTAAAATCAGCGTGCACGGGTAAGCCACAAAGGAATTACAGGAATTACAATTAAATGTCCAGTGCACCAAGATGTAGCCTGAAATACAGTATGTCTAATGGTCTGTACATGGTACTTTTTCACAATATAAAGTCACATATCTTTTGTATTGAAATTAGAAACTGCGACAAGCTGCGGCTTCTTTTTTCTAGTATTTTAAAATGCCTTTCAGCGTTGTACTTCAAAGTTTGTTTTTGAGCCTCGTCTTGTGAAACAGGGGAGTGAATGGAGAGACGACTGAAACTGAAATCGTCAACATTCAAAATGCAACTTCTAAGTGCTTGGTAAAGGCAACTGGACTTGTTAGAGGTTCTAGAAGGTGGTTCTAGAACCTCTAACAAGTCCAGTTGCCTTTACCACGCACTTAGAAGTACCATGACCTGGATGAATGAGAATCTTCACAGACATTCAAAATGCGACTGCAGAGCAGACGGATGTGGCCGAGGGACTCTCTGTGGCTTTAGAGAGAGTCTGATTGGAGGACAAGAAGACCTATTCTGCCAATGAGACTCTACAGAAAATCTGAGGGAAACTGCCTGGGGAAACAAAGTGGGATTCAAACACACGCCTTCCTTTACAGACAAGAAACCCTGGCACCTTAGACCTGACAGAAAAAATACATGGTGTTACTGTTATCCGTTGCGACTCCAGATAGTCCAGAAACCATGGAGAATCAAATGCCAATAATCAAATGCAGGGATGTGTTTTTGTCCATTTTCTAGGCACAAGATCCATTTAGAAACCAGAGAAAACGTTCTCTTCCATTTAGCCAAAGACCCATTTCTGCCCCGCATCCTTAACTGTCTTCAAACCAAACTTAAGTCATTTTGAGAAGTGATTTTTAGCTTTCCTTCTCTCCTCTAGGAAGGAAGGACAGATGGTTCGTTAGCAGGATGCCATATGTATGGACTGGGGCATTTTGGGTAATATTTCTGATTGGCTGTGTGGAATCTGTCAGCACTTGTTATCGTCAAACAGCTTCTAGCCCACTGGGTGGAAAAAGTTGTAAAAATCCTTTCCCTTTTCCGTCTTTTTCTGAGTGTTCCTGTGCATTTATGGCAGTAGTTTTCTTTAGTTTTGTCTAGTTTAGTTGAGCTCAGTTTATCTAGTTTAGTTTATTTGCACACAGGTATAAGTTAAAAGATAATTTAAAAAGTAATGTGCAGGATAGGTAAAAAAAAAAAAAAAACAAAAAAAAAAAAAACAGGGCTTATGCATGTAACTCCCCTATTAAAAAAGGAAACTAATAGTAATACTAATAGGTGCCTATACATACAGTACACGCATATGCAGATAATAGAAATCGGTTTAATTAATTTTTGGTTTAATTTGGTTTAAATAAGAAATCACTCAATAAAGCACATCCCAAGCCAACACTATGCAGCTGTCAAAATATGCCAGTTCCACATGTTGGATGTTCACCTTAAGTTAATCATCTCCACTGCCCCGCCCCTTCTGGCCAATTGGAATGAAAAGTTACTCAGTTCTTCCTGGCTCCATGACCAACCTTTCTGCAAAGTTTCATGCAAATCCATTAATAACTTTTAGAGATAACAGCTCCAACACACAAACAAACAGACAGGCAAACGGAACGGGGCAAAAACATCACCCCTGTCCAACTCCACTGGTGGAGGTAATAAATCAAAACACAGCATAACTCGTGTAAAAAATGAGAATTGTCTAAATTGTTCTAAATGTTGGTTAGGCTGGGGAGGGGTGTTATGAGTCTGTTTTTAAACAGTGACATGGGAATATAATTTTAGGCAGATTGTTCCAAAGACAGAGCCCTCAGCAGCCAGGACTCCGCTCTGAGTCAGGACTCAGAGCGGAAGGTGAAATGATTGAAGCACGCTCTCGCTCTTTCTCTCTCTCTCTCTCTCCTTCTGCCTGTTGTGATGATGATGTGTCAGTTGTGCTACTTGAAACTGTACAAAATGAACAGCAGAAGTGACAGACCAAAATATCATCAAGATCATTTAAGTGCCATTGTAAATAGACAGACAGTCACAATGTCTCCAACAAACTATCCAGGTAAAGGTCCAGTCAGGTATGTTTCTGCAGTTGAAGTCTTTTGAGAACTGATCAGTATTGATCAAGTGTGAGCTAAGGTCAGAAACAAAAAGCGCCTTTGACAATATTCTGATGCATCAGCTAATGGACAAAGAACCACAACCACCATCTTATAAATGGAGCACGTGTATAAGCTTCATTTCCAATAGGTACATTCATATTCCTTCTATTCCTTTAAAGGCACTCCCTTCTAGATTACCGTCTAAGGTGACCTATCAGCTCATCTGTCAACATCTGGAGAACTAATCCCAATCCTAGTTGGCTTTCTGTATATACACCTCATTCATTCTTTTGTTTGTATTCTGTCATTTCAGCTCCGGTTCGTTTGTGTGCCCCACCGCCCTCCCACCGCCACTGATGTAAAGGCTGCAGAGGGTTACACAGGGGGGAAATCCTCTCCTGCTATTCAAATGGCGACAACCATCCATCGAGACCTTTCACCCAAAATCTCTTCATAACCAATAAATGTTTCACTGTATTCAGCAAAGTCTCACTTTGTTCGTTCAAATTAGTCTCTCCTGACTGAGCTGAAATTTCCGTTCAGCTTCTCTAACCTGAAGCATAAAAATACTTGGATGTACTGCAAATCCAGCTGGAGGAAGTGAGAGAGATCAAGAACAAGATGGAAATGAAGACCACTGATTGCTTCCAGTAGATATGGAGGGTCGGGTGCAAAAGGGGGCACAGCTGGCATTTTGATCCAGAATGAGTAATACTTCTTGAGGTCTGCCTCATGGTCAAAAGAACACATTTGTAATCATAAACACAACTGTACTCTTTAACTACTCATAGTATATTAGTTTTCTGAATCTTAATTTCTGGAAAAGTGATGGATTCCTGTCTCATGTTTTCAACGTGAAGATACAAGCATTTCGATTTTGTTGTAAAATTAGGAAAATGTCACTTATGCCCCTTTTTCTCTAAACCCTTAAGATTATGTATGGATGATATACTATCTATAGATTTGCCTTGGTTCAAATCCGGGGACAAGTTGTTCTGTGTTCTAAGGAACTTTCTTTTCAGAGTAAAAGTCACCCTCAATCCGTAAATCATGATGTGGGTAACCCATAATGTTCAAATCATTCAGGTTCAGAAAGGTACTGAGAAACTTTCTCCTCACAAAGATCCGGTCCAGTTGTTTCAGTCCATGCAATCGTTCTCAATCCCCCAAAGCAACTCTACCAGAAGGGGGAACATCCAGGTTTTAAAATACATAATATAAAATAGGTTCTAAACCAGCTATGTGTAAAAACTCCCTATATTTAGACCTGACTGCCTACAAATGTGTTCAAACGTTCAGCTTGTTGCTCACTTTCCTCATCTGCGATCTATGCAACATGTATGAATACAAGCTCCTTGGGGGGGGAGACAGGACTGCTGTACTGTGTCCACTACCAACATCTAGTCAATCTGTCTCCTCCGCCTTCACGCTCGGCTGAGCTAACAGCCATCTCCCAATTTCCAACCCACCCCCCACACGCCCATCCCTCCATACGTCCACCTTCCATCTTCTTTCATTCTTTTGTTTCAGCATCTCAACCCACGATGGATTATTCTATCCAACAAAATCCCCCCATGTCTGTGTAATAAACAGCTCTACACATCATAGTCTATGTTCAATTAATGATGCTGGTTCAAGCAAAGCTATGTTCATAGACATGCTTTGATCGAATGATTTTTTTCAACTCCCTTTCATGATTTGCTTTTATGTTGCTTGTCTTGCGTTCATTGCTTTTATTGCTTTAGCTGTGTTACAGTTCATTTTAGCCCATACTAAAGCTTAGTTTTGAAAAGGCCCATATCAAAAGATTATTATTACTGTGAGGTATGGTTCGATAGAGTCCGATACACACTTAGCACTCAGTATATCTGGCAATGTTTTTGCTTCTGACACTGGGATCAGACTTAATCCATGATGTGTTCAGTGTTGCTGCAAACTAGGTTTCCAACATAGAAGCATGAAACTCAGTTATTGATTTTAGTGTGACAAAACCAAATTTCATTCTAAAAACATCATGATTTTCAACATGGAAATGCCACTAAATGTTCCATGCCATGTTGCTGTATGCGTGGCATCAGTGCACTGCTTTAGCTGCTCAACAGAGCACCTGAGTTTTGAAATATGAAGAATAGCCTTTGTATTTTTTCACAAATGTGCACAAATGCTAACAACAGCTGATCTGAAACAAACTACAACCAGATATTAATGGAGTAGACTGCAGGTATCTTGAACATCATGGCCTACGTGGACTGCCATTTTATTAATGATTTCTATGTGAGTCAATGCACCAGAATAACAACAAATGTCAGTTTTATTCATCTTTATGTCAGTGTCCTACATGAAGAAAACACACATCAGTCATCAAAGGCTAGATCTCACTGCCTGCTTAAATCAGATGCAACGCAACTCAGCTGCAACACAACATGATGCCAAGACAATGTAATGCCAAAGCAACAGAATGCAGAGAATAGTGATGCCAAAAGAACATAATGTCGACAGAATATAACACCGCCACAATGTTACACAAATGCATAGTAAAGCCAATGCAATGTAACACCAGCTAGGGATGTCACAAGAACCGCTAGGTCAGTTACTGACCAAGCGCACCCGCCTACCAACACGAGAGCATGTGAGAGCACAGCAAAACGACCAAGATGGCGAGCGGTAATCCTCCTGCGCCTCTTGACCCACCAACTAACAGGAAACTTGTGGAAAGAGTAAATTACAAAAGCCACGTATGGAAGGATTTTGCCTTCGACGCAGATGGAGAAGGCAACATAGATGAGCCAAAGCCAGTTTGCAAACGCTGCTTTCACGTTTCAGAGGGTGGAAACACATTTTTTTGCACTTGAAACTTGGATATTAAGTGCGTATTTTTTCCTAATTTATTTTTACTTTTCTTAATTGAAATACTGTGCAATTCAAACTTGGTTGCTTATATTTTTATTTTCTTTTTTTTATGACTAATACCTGAGTAATGCTTGGTTAAGTTAATTAAATTTATTGCTCATAACTGTTTTATAATAAAGCACAAATTTATACTTAAGTATGTGGGATACCTTTATTTTCTGTTGAATCGAAATTGGTATCGAGAATTGTGGATTTTTACTGGTATTGGCGTTGATTACCAAAATTCTGCTATCGTGACATCGCTAACACCAACGATATGTTATGCTATGTAAGGTTAGAACAACACAACACCAGCACAACCTAACAACTCCATTACGTAACGCTATGCAACATCATGCAAATGCAATGTTACATCCATGCAACTTAGTACCAACGGCAGATAGCGCTAACGCGACATAATGCTAACGCAACGTACCGCCACTACAACGTAATGCCACTTCGACATCACACAATGGCGACATAACGTAATGCCAATGAGTGCCAATGCGGCAGTGGAGCAGCTTCCACTGCGTTCCGAGGTCCATCCACAAGCATCTGCAGCAGGGGGACGCAGCAGCTGGACTCTCTCACTTGGAAACGAATGAACTTGAACCAGAGGGGCAACACGTTCAGCTCCAGCGTCTCCAACACTCCCTCAGACATACGTCACACCCACGCACAGAGCCTGCGCTTTCACACCAGCGGAGGACAGGACCGCACACCGAGAGGCGAATCCCGGCCAAAACCCCGCGGTCAGTTCAACAGCGCGACTACACCTTCATTAATCCAGACAGGGAATTCCACCTCTCCAAGGATTGCGGGGAGCGAGTCCAGCAATTCTTCCCATCGTGTCGTAAAAAGCAGATTAGGTGGAAGGATTTAGAGAGGGATTTTGTGTGTTTATTTTCTTCCACCGTCATTAATGCTTAGTGTCAGTTGCTGTGATTTCTCCAATCTCTGTGATCTTTTGCTTTTTTTTTTCCATGAAGTACGTTAGGAGGAATTTGTCAGATAAGAGCATTAGAAATAAAATTTATTTGACAGAGGAAGAGAGAGAGAGAAAAAAAATGCATATTGCATCGCACAATACAAAGGATTCTCATGAAGCTGCGGCCTTGAGATTTCATTGGATGGAGAGGAGTGAATGTTATAAATTTAATATGATCTGCTGCAGTGTATGGAGTGTAGATTATAATGACAGGTAGCCCGGCCTGGCAGATTAATAAACCAAGACACGCATGAGAGCACACACACACACACACACACACACACACACACACACACATACACACACACGCACACACACATACAAAAACACACACACACACCTGTCACCAGGGCAAAGGTTACACAGTATAGTTTTTAATCAAAGCTGGATCAAGGTCATTTCTGGCAGAGTGCTTTTTGAAATCTTACTCTCTGCTGGTTTGACACACACACACACATACACACACTAATGTAACCAGATAACCTTTTCTGTCTAATTACTGTGGGTCTCTGTAAACCTTCCCACAGCGTTACCCACAAGGCACTGCTTCTGCCACCTGAGGAGGCATAAAATGTTACCATTACCATTGGAAAGCTAAATCTACCTTTTATGAGAACTGTTTGCAAACTGTTTGCCCATTTTGATTGACAGCGGCCGACACATACACACCAATAACAGAGATGTGCCTTGGGTCAATAAGTTCGCCAGTCAATTTCAATCCAATCTCATAGCTGAGGACAGACGGGAAGATAAATCATCCTCCTCTCTGCATTCGAACCCAGCATTCAGACGGAGCGCTGTCTATAAACAATGTGCACAGCCAGAGAAAATCAAAAGAGGAGCAATCAGCCTCCCACACAATTCATATGAGGCTGAACTGAGTTAAAGCAATAACAGCCATATCTCACACCCGGTGTTTTCCAATTCACCTTTTCCCTCAGTACAAGGCTAAAACTGCTGCATAACACCCAAGTACGCACATACAATCCTTACATTTCTTTCCTGCTTCCTGCCCTCTTTGCATTCTCAGCGATGAATCTTCAGCGAGTGTTTTTCATCTCAACGTTTTTACTCCTGTATTCCTTTATGAGACGAATCTCGCCTCTAGAGCGCCTGGCTTTATTCACCAAGACAAAAACAAGGGCCCAATGAAAAAGTAAAGGCGGTATTGGCTGGAATTACACCCTCACGCACTCAGATCAAACCCCGACTCTATGGCATGCTATCGCGGCCCTAATCTTGATTTTGTCACATGGGAAAGGTCTGTGCAGAGAAAACAAAGCTCCTCCATACAATTACCGTTGGAGTTTACATGCTTGAGCGCGCAGCGATCTCGGACAATCGCAGTCTCCGAAAGCAGACGATCAAGGTTATCTCCCGTTTGAGGTGATGGAAGAGAACAAAGCACAGGGGAGCGCTATCAGATTGCACTGGAGTCCGGGTGGTTGTTTTCGATGCTGATTGCTCAGCCAAGGGGTCATTCCCATTAGTGACAGTGGGGGCTGGACCGGTATATCTGGCCAATATTGGCCTTTTATTAGAGATCCACCTCCGATTATCTTCATTCTGGGTTTCAGTGGAGAGTTTTAGTGTCCCATGGTCTAAAAGCTGATTCAGAGGCTTTTCCACCCTGAGAGGAACAACAATCTGGGGAAAAGACTTTTAAAGATTTCAGAATTGGATCGAAGCTGCTGCGGACACTTTTGATCCAAATCCAATAGCAGATATTTTGGGACAAAAAATGCCACTAAATATGCTTTGGATGAGAAAACTTGGTTTCCTTTTTTCATTAATCGTTTACCCTTGAGTCCAATAAGAACGTATTGTGTAACCTTTTAAGAGATTTGTAAGAGCACAACACAAGGACACGCTCTGGTTTCCCCTCGCAACCCAAAAGTATCAGCCTTCAAAAACCCAAATCGGCTAAACCCTGGTGACAGCTGAAGCAAGGGGGTCTTTAGCAATTTCCTGTCTTTCCACACTATCTGAAATGCATGTGTGTATGTGTGTGTGTGTGTGTGTGTGTGTGTGTGAAGAGAGAGGCAGAATATGGACCACAGGTGCCATGGAAACAGAACAGAAAGAATAGAAACTGAAACGAGCGGGAAAAAGACAAGCGAAGTTGAAAGGGAGAGGAGGGGAGGGGTGAGATGTGGTAATGAGAGAGAGAGAGAGCAAGAGAGAGAGAGAGAGAGACAGAGAGAGAGAGGATATGCTTGAGGTTATGTGTAAGGGTAAACTCTGGTTACCAAACCAAACCACAAAATCAGAATTCTACGATGGGCAAATTTCGTAGAACTTGTTGCTGCTGGCCACAATCACCCGCTGGAGAAAACCACTCACACACACATACAGTGAAAATGCATGAAAATCTACAAGCAGGTACACCAGTGTAGCTAGCAAACACGCCTACGTGCTCTATCTTTAGCGGTATTCCCCTTCGTGAAGACAGGTATTTCTGCATCCAGGGATCTAAGGAGGAACTTTCCTGTCTGGAGAACTCTGTGGACAGCAGAAGCATGTGAAACAGCCTCGGCACTCCTGTGGTCCTCAGCAATCTGACCTCCTGTTGAGGCCACAACACTCTGGCGAGCCAAAACACCTTGCATCATCTGAACTGGAGAAGCCGCATTGATCCATGCCGCCAGCCCCCAAGTCCCCAGGCATTACTAATGGATAGATCCTCTCATCAATAATGAATCCCTGGCTGTCCGTCAGCGAGATGGGAGATGCCTGCTTAGTGACAGGCTGAGCACACTGAGCATATAGACCTCGCTCTAAAACCTGTTACCTCGCATCAGTGCCGCGATAACGCAGGTCAAACGCTGACTGAACGGTGCTGTTTGACAATTTGCGATCAAGGAACCCAGCAGCAGACATGGTGGCCACTGTTGGCAGCTCTGGGTTTGGCATTGTGTTGAATTTGAACCGTGTTTGTGGGATTTATTTAAAAATGGAGCTGAATCGAGGTGGAACTAATCCTCATTATTCCCTCCTGCAGAAAAGCCAATAACAAGGCTGACAACCTCAAGCGTTCTTGAAAGGGTTCCAGAGGTTCTTGAGGGGTTCCAAGTGGGGTTTGCTGAGGTTCCAGGTTGTCCTCCAGCAAAATGGGGAATGGTACAAAATGAGGGTTGACCCTTCTAGTAAAAGGGTTCACTCTCACTGCTATTATCACTTCATACATACAGTCTAGATCAGGGGTTCTCAACCTTTTTGACCTTGGGCCCCAATTTTCCGATTACAAAGTGGCCCGGGGCCCATTTAAATATTAACACTTTGAACCAGAGTGTTAAGTTTAGTTAAGTTTTAAGTTTTTCGCGGCCCAGTAGTTGGCGCCCTATGGTTGAGAATCACTAGATGGTTCAACAAACCAACAAAAGTATAAATGGGATCTTTGATGAGGTCATTGGCCATAAAGAGCAGGTAAGCCATAAATCTCAATTTGGCAAATTATTGCAGGGGAAAAAATTACCTATTGCAAGTCAGACAGAAATCTCACACCGCGAGTCTTGGGAGAGCAATGTGCCCCATGTTACCTCCCTCTGGACTCCAACCAGACTGATGTAAATACCATAGTAGCCTTGACAACCCAACTTTCACCTACACAAGTGATTGAAAACATGAAAACACTTTCACCAGCATTAAACAAAAAAGAATTAAGAGTTATCTCTGTTTTCAATACATATCAACAGATTAACAAGTTAAGAGTTCCCCTTCCCCCTGCATTTGATATGCTCCACTGATGTCACAGGCTAACTTAAATGCAAGTGGTCTTTCAGGTGTGCTTCTTTTATGTGCAGGGATACAGAAAATACTAGATATGTGTTAGTGTACAGAATTACGCTGAATATGTCTCTTGCAAATTAATAAATGATATAAATAATAAAAAAAATTCAATAAAATGTTTAAAATAAACAGAAATGAGTGTGTCAGTGTGGTCTGTAATATCTATGTAATATCTAATGGAAAATCAACAGCATGTGTTAAACAAACAGAATGCACATGTGCTTAGCATCATGGACTCAGCTGTTCAAAACACAGCTGAGGTATGAAAGGATTAAACGGCCCGGAGCGATATCAAATGGAACATTTAGAGAGCATAAGTGGGAATGTTATGCGTGGGTGTAAAGTCTCAAGCAAAGGAAGTCAGTGCCTTACTTCACCAAAAAAATCTTCCAAAATGGGAGTTCTTGGGCGAAAACTATCAAACTGGGTTCTGTGGGGTTTCCATGGGCATCTGTAGTGCTCCAAGCCATGAACACCTTTGGTTTAGACATCTAACCTCAGCTAGGTCTTGTCATTGTGCAGCAGCCTCTTTAATAGAGTAACTGGGGCTGATGAAGGAGCACTATAGAGACGCAGTGCCTCCGGTTAGCTCGGTTATTGTCTGTTACGATGGCAGGAGTCATTTGGCACTCCATGGACCAGAGGGAGATTGATTGTTACTATTTCCTGACACACACACACACACACACACACACAAAAAAACACACATCAGACCATACTGAGAGTAAACGCTCACTGAATTCATTTTTCTTCCTTTGCTCTCCATCTTTAATGTCCTCTTTCCTTTTGTTTCAAATGTATCAGTCTGTCTGTGGAGAACTGCTTTGGGTGGGGCTGTCGACGTGCACGAGGCTTCAATTCTCATATCCCACGCACATACACAAACATACATGCAGCTTCCAAATCACAGGACCAGCCTGCGGTCCATCCAGACATACGGACTATAATTCTGTTATTTTCCCCGCAGAAGAGGAAAACAGCAGCTGTATATATTTGTTGCTCCATATGTAGCTCCCCTTTATATCCTTCACACCCAAACCAATCTCCAAACAGAGCGGATCACACAGCAGCACAGTGAGGGAATTAGGACTGCCGAGGGAGCAGCCCCACCCTGACAACATGTACCAAGGGAGCACAGCTCTGGCTAAGTCAGGGATTGGTTCAATAAAGTCAATAGCGGGTGTGATGTGACTTCGCAATTTCATTTAACAGTAGAATGCTTCAGCCACTGCTAATCTGCTGTGGTTTTAAATATTGGCACGGAAATATTTTTCCTTGACCCACTTTCTGAACAAACCAGTGCTGTTCGTTTTGTAGACCTCTAATATCTGGTGTGAAAACTCACTTGAATTGCTCCATAAGAGCGAAACTTAAAAAAAAAGTCTCATAAAACAAAGCAAAATTACTTTTCATCTGATGTTCTGCAAAAGAAATCACATCATCGCCTCACAGATGAAACCAGGATCGGGGAATAATAAAATATAAAAAAAATTGAGGGAGTATGCTGCCAGAGCTGCCAGAGAGATGTCGCCTGAGATGTTTTCAGCGAAAGGTTGCCTTTTTGGCGGCAAGGCTCGCGGTTGCCATGGCGACGTCTGGGTGTCATCCTCATGGACCATCTGTGTTGTTGCGTGCCGTCCAAAAAAAGAGGCAGCATGGAGGGGTCAAACACACACACACGCACACACATTAGAGCACATACACACACGCATGCCAAAATATACAGTGCACTAAATAACACTCGCGAATCAACAGTCATTCAGTCACACAAGAATGCCTAGGTGTGTGCTTGCATACACAGACCCACACACACACACACATATCAAACAGCTGGAGGTTAGTGAAGCATGGCGATATCGAGTGGCAGCAGGACTGGCTGAGGTCACAACGGACACTCAATGTAAAGATTCGACCCCCCCCTCCTCCCTCCTGCTGTCCGGAGCCAGTGTGTGAACTGTCAGGAAGATCAAGCCCAGACACTGAGTTCTTTAACTGTGGAGTTACTGCCAGACAAATCAGAGCAGAGAGAGAAGAGTAGTAGCTCAGTAATTCTGCGAGGCCGGTCGATGGCTGTCCTCCAATTAGAACTGACTCTTCCTCTGTCTCTGCAGGCTGAGATGTCCTCATTTCTTTCAGATCTATACATCTATGTTAAGCCTGGCCCACATCAAAAGATTAATAGATATTTAGATGTGAGAGACCCCACACATAACGAAATAAAATGGCATATCTTGTCGTTTTTTGATTGCACACTCACTTAACGATTTGGACAAAACAGTACACCCCACACGAACAGATTCCATTCAAGATCAACCAGAGTCCAGACTCTCAACACTGGCAATCTCACACAGTCATGTGACAAAAAAACCTAAGAGTTAAACAGCAACAACATGGACTTGCTGCACTCTTCTGTACCGAACAACAAAGAAGATCAAAGAAGAGAAAATGGATTGAAGTGCGTGAATACAGCCTGTACATGTTGTAGTGTGAGCTGGAGGTGAGTTCGGGTGATGTCAAATACACTCCGCTTACACTTTCTACTATGTTCGATTTTGTCGTTATTTGACCTATTGTATAATCGCCCACTTTGGTCGGCACCTGTTGCAATCCTGCCCCCCCCCCCCATGCCCGATGCAAGGGTTAAGTCAGGGGGTGTCGTCCTGTTTTGTTTCTGTAAACTGTGGGCCTGTAAAGCCCTTTGA